>KZ311704.1:1066311-1080346 GCA_000376725.2 Ladona fulva
TTTTGCAGAAATGTTCATATATTTTATCAAAGTGTGCGTTATTCGTATCAGAAACCTTGAATTGACGGCAGAAAAAGTAGGCTTTGTAAAATTTTATTTGTAACGATACTTGTCTTGATTCCATAAAATGATTCGTAATTTAATTTTCCAAAAGAAATTAAACCTTCAAGCGGTAAAAGTTACTTTTACATGTATGCGAAACATTTATCTCGTCTAGGCTCGCACCGAGGAATAATAAAACCCATGAAAAATAGCCCATAATCCGTGCGGGGATGTTATAATGTGTCCATTTTTAAAGTTTGAAAACGTTTAGTTATCGACTTTTAGAGGAAGATAAAGTTTCCCCTCCCCCCCCAAAAAAAAGGGGATTTATGTGATCCACATTTGAAGGGTAAACAGATAAAACTGCCAATGAAATTTAATAGATCATATACAAATACTGTTATTGTTAGATCTTGTAAAGAAAGAGATATGTAAGTATAACAGTATTAGACAAATTATGCTATTCGTCAGAAGTTTATATAACATAACCATACGTTAGGTTAAGTGGTGAGACACAGTGTTGTTACATATGGGTAGTAATGACTGGTAGATTAACACTTAGAATACAAAAGGAAAAGGTATTCCTTACTTGGAACTTCGGTTTAAGATAAAGTGATTAAGGAGTCCTCTCACGATAAAGTGGTCGCACACGATCCACGGACCTCTGTGCTACGAATGTATATATATCGCTTAAGGAATCGATAGTATCGAATCCTTACGCGCGTTAATTTGACACGTTTGCTCAACAAGTGTGAATATAAATGTTGTTTCCACAAAAATCCTTCATATAAAATGAGAATGTTAAAATGGTATAACATGCGATTTAAGGGCCGTTAAATTCAAGAAAATAGAATGTATGCTACACAAATGTAAGAGTAAACAAAAACTGCCGACGAAATTTAACGTAACACTGCCATCCTTAGTGGTTAAACAAAGAGATATCTAACTACAACAGAATTCTACAAATTATGCTGTACGTCAGATTGTCAGAAATTAATGTAACATTGTTTTTACGTTAAGTTTAGTGGTGAGACGCGCTCAAATGTCGCAAAGCTCAAGTGTCACAGGCGCTCAGTTGTCGCAGAACCATTCTTTTCATTCCCTGAAGATGGCAGCTAAGCTGACGAAATACGCGTTGGGAAATCCTGGAAAGGGTGATTAGTATGGAAATCCCAACCCGTGCTGCTTTCCTGTAAGTGGGGGGAGGAATTTGCACGTTGTATGACGGCTTTTGGAGTATTTAAAAACTAACGTTTGAATACAGCCGAATAATAATCTTTTGATGTATATTCATATTATTTCGCAGATAACCGTTTTAAATATTTGACCTTTCAATTTTCAAAAAAAATATCATTATGATATGAAACTTTTTATAATCTCCTCCAAGATCTCGTGAGGTAATTTGATTGAAAAATTGAGTTAAGATTATAATCAAAATGTTAATTAATTATATNTTTTTCGGATGAGGATTTTCTTCACAGAGCTGAATTAGCACAACAGAAAGGATATCACGATAAATCACGAGACTGAACATTAATAAAATAAATTTGTGTCCTCAAAATTCAATTTTGATATTGAAATTGTAGGTGTAAGGTCGTACAATATTTCACAGATTATTAGTTTTCAGTTTGTATTGGTAGTTTTTTAATTATCAGATTTTAGCATGATAGTTAGTTTAGATATAGAACTATGTTAGTTTTTCAATATGCCTTTCATTTAACGTATTTTCCATTGAGGGACCGATGTGAAAATAAGGATATTTATATTATTTATATAAAGGATATTTCTGTGAAAGATGAAATGGAGTTAATGGTTTATCGAGAATGAAACTACTTTTCGTTTTTCCACTACCTATTCATCAAGAGCCCTTATGTCGTCAATGTAATTTGTCGCAGTCAAGATTGTACTTATATATATATATATATATATATATATAAGTACAATCTTGACTGCGACAAATTACATTGACGACATAAGGGCTCTTGATGAATAGGTAGTGGAAAAACGAAAAGTAGTTTCATTCTCGATAAACCATTAACTCCATTTCATCTTTCACAGAAATATCCTTTATATAAATAATATAAATATCCTTATTTTCACATCGGTCCCTCAATGGAAAATACGTTAAATGAAAGGCATATTGAAAAGCTAACATAGTTCTATATCTAAACTAACTATCATGCTAAAATCTGATAATTAAAAAACTACCAATACAAACTGAAAACTAATAATCTGTGAAATATTGTACGACCTTACACCTACAATTTCAATATCAAAATTGAATTTTGAGGACACAAATTTATTTTATTAATGTTCAGTCTCGTGATTTATCGTGATATCCTTTCTGTTGTGCTAATTCAGCTCTGTGAAGAAAATCCTCATCCGAAAAAAGATACCGTACCTGTTCTCAAAATTGGAAACACTTCTCGACTCGCTTTTTGCTCGGTTTTCCGCTGACCTTTGCTAGCCAGAGATCTACTGAGACGTGTTGAAGGAAGGATAAATGTTAAACCGGCGAGGAGTGAGATGGGAACCCTCTTTATGGCCCCCCGCCTTCCCAGGGAGAGATGTGCCCTAGGGGTAGACGCCTCCACGACACTCTGATTGGTTTAGTTAGCATGTTAGAGGCCAAAGTTCTCCCCTGAGCTAACAAACCCGGGACAGACAACGCCTCTTCACCTCCATCACACCTTCCCTCTCATTCCATTTCTGTTTCTTTGTCATTGGTGCAAATTTTCGAAAAAAAATGCAGATGAGTGTAACGTAGAATATGTTCATGAAGGAAAATTTTCACAACACCAGTTGACTGGGTTGAGGATCGAAACCAATGAATATTAATAACTCACTTAGTAACTGCCTGAAACAACAAATCTATTGAACTACAGAAGCGACTGGAGTTGTTTAAGTTTCCTATAACGCCAAATATAACCAATTGGTGAGCAATTCCTTCAAGAGTTCAGAACTTCTTTTGTTCTTCTTCCATAACATGAAAAATAGCATTATTTCGCTAATAATTAGGTCACGAAAAATATTTCGTAGAGTGGCTTACATTAGCTAAGTACAGTACCTCATTCACTGAAATACAGCGGAATAATCACCAAATTTTGTTTAATAAATGACGTTTGTTTTCCATGATTGTCTAAAATCCTGTAACTCTGATTCGCAAAATAAGTTGTTGAACACATCAGATAATTCCGGATGTAATAGCAGAGTTTGTTTAAAAAAAGAATGATTATGAAATTATTTAGGATTAAGTTTGAAAGCGCACTCTTCTTTAACATTTTTAATGGATTTAACTATTATTTTACGTTGTTTTTCATCGGGTCGACGGTGATTAGTCTTCCTGAAGGTGAAACTAGTGATAATCTGCGAGGAACCTTGCAAATGCAAATGAAAAATGTATTTTTAAAAACATTTTGAAACAAATAATGAAAGAACTTCGGTCGACCTTTAAAAATAATCCAAATGAAGTTAGCAAATAAGTTTAAATCGAAAGTAAAGTCGATTGTTTCCCTCACTCTACCGAGGGTTTCTCACGTTGAGGCCCAACTGCCGAGTCTTTTCCCAAACACAAATTTGTAATTTATTTTTTATTAAGTTTAAGTAATTTTCCTTAAAGTTGCCTCTTCACACATCTGTTTTCTAAAAATTTGACAGCGTTTCTATTTAAAATATAATATCTTACTAGCAATTTTCTCTAATTCGCCACTTTTTCCCAATGGAACTGAAATCTATAACGAGGCATAAATAAGATTACTCGCCGAATTTATAAAATATAAGCAACTGCTCTCTTTTGATCAACGTAATTAGGAGTAATCAAAATAATCATCGCCGTTTTATTATCTCAACTGTTCCTAAGAAGAATAAATGAATTTTCCGCAAATATTATCATCCCTGACTCTTTTTAACGTGTGAATAATTAATTGTCCTGAAGTATCATAAGCATAATCTGTTTCGTATTAACATGTATCTGATAAGAACCGGCGAATTTTCAATTGTCACTCTAAATAATCTAAATTGGAAATTTTCAAATAGGTTGCGATTTCAGGCAACTTTGTCGCAGCTTAATTTTCGAGAGAGAGAAACTCATCCCATTTGTTCAGCATAAAACACGTACACTGCTTGAAACTTCTCGGTTAATTAGTCCGTTTCGACTGATATTTCATTTCGCAAAATTTTCAAGCGCAAATTACGTCATTACGCTACTAACGACGATAAAAGTAAACGCGGCGAAACAAAATTCGCTCTTTAATTCGTTGGATGCGCGTCACGCGTGTCCCATCACCGGCTGACCCCTAAAGTTGGGTTCATCCTCAATAAACGTGGAGTGAAAGACCCCCCCTGGAGCAGGAGAGTCCTGAGGGACGGGAATTATCCCATTATTCGGGAAGGGTGTGACAGAAGAGCATCTACAAGCGCACTAATTGAGGGAAGGGAATGGGTGAAATGTGACAGGAAGGCCCGGGACACGAACAAGGGATTTCAGACGTGAAAGGCGAGAATATTAGATTGTAAAGCAGGGAAATGAAATCAGGAAGGAGATTTGTAACGTACACTGCTCTGGAAACTCGTTAAGAAAGGGATCTTTAGTGAAAAGATTTTTCGAGAAGGTCTTGTTTCAAGGAGATTGAATTTTTTCGTTCCCTTCATGTCCTCTTTCTTCCTTTGAGCTAGTGATACTCATAAAATGTTAAGTTTTCATATCACCTCATTTGAAAGATCGATTGATTTTTCTGCTTTACGATACCAAATAATTTGAAGCCTGATTCCTTCTTGTAATCAGCGTAATTGCGACAATGACAAAAAACAGGTTTTTTAGAGCAATTCTTAAGGAACTGGATATTTGTGGATTTCTTATGTACATAGTTATTCTTTTACTGTTTATTATTTGATCGTACAGCCCACAGATACATGGAGTAAATTCCAATTCAAAACAGAACAGTGGGTCCCACAAAAACCACATTCTCTCTCTTCTCAGTATATGATCTTCGAGCATGAACATAACCACTGCTTCTGTATGTGCATACTTTGGGTGATCTATCAGTTCTGGAAACGCTCCAAAAATTTTCAGAAGTTCCCACATGGCTTTATTTACCTCCGACCTGTGTTGAACACAGAATAACTTTGGGAGATTTCCTTGCAATTTACATTGAGAAACACATTGACCTAGATTTTCAGTCAGTAGACTTTACGGAAAGTGCTTTAAATTTCTTAAAACCGTCACATTGCTTTTCTTATGAATTAACAATGTGGACTGTGGTTGAACCCATGATAAAAGTCTCCTTTGATCAAAATGATTTGAGTCTCCTTTTCTCGAGTGGCCCTTAGTCAGAATCTCAACTGGTGTAAATTTGTGTGGGCGTTTTATATAATAACTAGCAAATCCCGCGCAAATATTTGCGCGTATGGTGTATTTAATATCTCCAAAATTTTAACTTGTGACTACTTTATACTTAAAGAAACGTATCTTTACACAATAAGTAATTTCATTTTATCTGTTTAAATTTTATCTTAATTATCAAACATTATAAACGATTAATTTAATCACATGTTTTTCTAAAACAATTAAAAATCTTCAAGTTCATCGCTATATCAATACTTTTGTATTTCATCCCGGTATTCTTTTAATTTCAATGACTGAGTTTCAAGATTATCAATGAGTTAGTTGAGCTAAACGGACGGTTAATTTGCTTAAACAATACATAAATGTAAATACTGTAATAAAAAATCTCGAGCTAAAAGATGAGTCCGGGTAATATTAGCGTACATAATATTTGAAAGGCCACATCAATTTATGTGATTGTTTTTATTTAATTATCTTTTCCAAACTGATTATCTCTTCGTGGTTACTCTTAGCCATCTGATTTATATACGATGCAATTCATCGCATCTTTCTTCTTTGCAATCACTATTCTTATATTTATTTACGTGACATTTTCAAAATTTTTATCTCCTTCGGTATATTTGAAATAAATAATTAATTAATAACCAAGTGGCTACCGGCTGTTTAAATTAGCATTATTGCTAAAAGTGCTTCGACTACATTGGACCTTTCGCACGTAGAACCCATCAGGAATCGAACCCGGGACCGCTTTCACCGAAGTCGAACGCGTTGCCCACTTGGCTATCCGAGAGATCATTATTAATGTGTTAATACCTCAAATTTTAATAGGATATACCTGATATACGAAGTAATTAATTTACACTTTCTAACAAAAATATCATTGATAATGAATACCATCTTGTATTTTAAATAATGTTAATTTACAAAAATTTTAATGTCTGGTAAATTAAGTTTTTTATCCAGTGAAAATATTTAGAAGTAGTTTCATTTTAAATTGCTCAACTTTAATTACATTTATTTACATCCCGCTTAGTCATTAATATTTCAGATATTGACCAGAGCCAAAGCGACATTTCTGATTTACAGTTAGTTCTTGATTATAGGATTTGAACATTAATGTCAAAACCACAATAAATTCATATAAATCACCATGATATCTTAATAAGGATACATTATTGATAAGAAGTTAATAGACTTTTAATGTATTTAATTATTTGAATTATATTCCGAAGTAATCTTGATTTCAAAGTGTGACATTTACTTACGATCGTTGGTTTTTGCTAATAATTCTTTGATGTTTAAATATTGATATNTGTGAGCAACAAAGTAATTAATAAAGAAGAGTAGCAAACGGTAGTCATGAGGCCACTTGAGTAGTTGATTTTGATCATTTCTTTAAGGT
Organism: Ladona fulva; assembly: GCA_000376725.2. Classification (NCBI taxonomy): domain Eukaryota; kingdom Metazoa; phylum Arthropoda; class Insecta; order Odonata; family Libellulidae; genus Ladona; species Ladona fulva. The sequence continues at coordinate 1,073,100 of KZ311704.1, forward strand.
TGAAATGCATGACTGGGAAATGGAAAGCCGTCCATCTTAGGTGAGAAGGAACACGTGTGTAATGTAAAATCCTCTACGCGTGCTCATCACCCAGGATGGTGCAACCAGACATCTGATCTGTAATATATAAATAGTCCACGTGCCTGACCGACGCCTTATCAGATATTCGAGACGGGATTACACTTAACGGGAACCCGCATCAACACGCGCACGAGAAATAGCATAAGAAATGTACGTACTCGAGATTATGAGAGAGACCAAACTGAAGTGGTATCGGTAAGACCCGCATGTCTACGAGTGTAAACCCGTGTTTCACTCTGATACTGTTGAATGTCTGATTGCTGATACGACGAGCACATCGTTGGTGAGCGTTTTAATATAGGGAGTCAGATTTTTCGTACCTCGGTGGTCAAAATTTCGTATTCGCTACGAAACCCCAGTAAAGGAGTGTTGAAATGAAATCAGATTCCTTTGTAAATGTATTTATAGTGCATTTCAACATAATATAATAATAATAAGATGGTACAACTAACACTTTGATTTATACCACAATAAATTAATTTATTGAGGTATTGTATAAATTAAAGTTAGTTCTACCATCTTATTTCATTATGTTACGGTATACCATGGCCGAACCCCTATTTCAACATATTGTTATGGAATTTCTTCAATCTTTCGTCGTCAACTCTTAAATCTTAATAGTATTTTCTTTTCCGGATCACGAAATCTACGCGCAAGCCACCTTTCGGCGTGCGGTGTGTGAAAGAACAATAAAAAGAAGTTAAGAAGAAAAGAAACTTGCTCAGGCTTTCCTCGGTGGTACTGATGAAACATTGGGAATGATGGATTTGTTTGGAACAAATTTACGCCTCCAAAATATAATACTCCAGATCACGACCAATCGCATTAAGTAGCTGAATCATTAAATGTGGTGATTCCGATCCGTCTATAATTTATTTCTGGCTAATATGATGAAATATTCTGTAGACATTTCCGTCTTTAATGCGTTCAAAATATACCCTATATAAATTATATCTAATATGATCTCTGACTTCTCAAGAATTACTATTGAGTCAGTGTACTGTCTCTACTTGGATGTGATTCTTAATAAAATAACCGATCTGTATGTTTTGTTCCTTCAAACTGATGTATTTCGCAACACATGAAAACGAATCAGGCTTTCATTGTAGTCACATCGATAACAATATTCCTGCATGATAAATATTTCATTTTAATGCGCTTCAGATTGTGTTCTTGAGCAGATCTACGGCAGAGAATTGGCCGTTCGTTGGAATGCCTTTTGAACGGCGTCATTGGGTTTTCTCTCCAAACCAAAACTTGGCGGAATTCCGCTCATTCGACTTTGTTGAAGGAGCGATGAGTCGAAAGGAAAATTGACGAAAAAGGAAAGATAGGAAAGTTATTCGCTATTTTCTGATCGATCTGAAGGAATATTTCCGACTTTTTGGAATTGTAAAACTGTTTTAAAAAATTTTCCACAGATAAGGTATTTTACGCGATTTAATCTCCTTACACGAGAATTTAGTCCGCTATTTACATGTTTGGCGTTTTTTACGTCTGTTTTAAATGGAACGGGCTCACCTTTTGAATTTCAACAATATTTTTCTGTTCCAGAGAAATAAGGTCGAATATATTACATTATATCTCGAAAGTTCAAGAAAAAAAGAAATGTAAAAGTCTAAAAAATCGAGATCGTCTCTATTCGCTTATACTAATTTTTTAATTAATGACGTCATCATTTTCGAAAATAAGTTTAAATCGGTCATTTTTACCTTTCTTTTTAAAGGAATCGCCTATTCAGAAAAGCAGTTTAATATTTCTGAAACGAGTAAAACACTTTTCCTCCGCCGTTTGTAGACAGGAAACCCCTTCAAGCACCAAAAAGGAAATTCATTTCATTCCAACAGAATCATTCAGCGAGTTAAGGCAAAACTCTGGAGGTTCGAACTTGTTTGGATGGTCACTCCGCAAGTGGGCTTATGTAGGGGAGTGAGACGATGTGAATAAAAGGGAGAAGTAAACAGGGAATCGCGAGCGCGAATATTCATGAACACATTCTCTCTGTGCTGCCCTCTGTGATGCACCGGCGACACCTTCGCCCCTCTTCTTGTCGCCGACACTTGTCCGAGAAGGCCTTCCATCGAATTTAATTATTCGGAACGAGTTGAGAGAGTAACATTGCTGCCGGATAACTTAAAATGCCGGACTTCCGTGACTCTTAGCTTTGGAAAAAGGTGCCACACCAATAGGAATAGGACAATGAGAGGAAAACAGAATATGTGGAACAAAACATTGGTTTGAGAATATAAAAAGGAACACGGATATGTTTCGCACTCAAGACCAACAGCAAACACATTTAGCTGCATACAAAATGTATCATTAATACAGGGATACTATAGCCGTATATTCTATGTGGTAAGTCGATGATTCAGCCGCTACGTTACTCACTATTTGCTTCCTATCTTCAATGTCTTTATTTTCTACTTAATTTCGATTTACATTGAAAATCGTAATTTACGGAGATTGAAATTCAAATGTTAGGAATTGTTCTCGAAGAGTCTGTATGCTCAACACGAAAGTATTGTTTAACTAATCTAATCTGCGAGCGCCAATCCGAGAGAATCCTTGACATCTCATACAGCGCAAATTTTTCTTTAGAAATTGTTATTACTATTCATAGGTTATACTGAATCAACAACTAACTTCAATATCTATCGTAGAGATAGAAACGAAAGCAAACACAAGATTAATGCGGTTATAGTCGGTGGATTTACTGTGCGAAACTCAATCACGGCAGTTAACTATGTCTAAGTTATTTCAACCTTTACCATTAGCGTAGATTTTAAAACTTTCCATTATTTAGAACAATTTGCAATTTTTTCGTGTTTCAATTAATGCTTTTTATTTTTATTAGTTTCACTTTGCAGATTATCAAAATGCGAGTTTATGTAGAGTGTTCCACTACAGATTAGATTGCAGTGCTTTAACTGCGAGTGAAGCAGCATTTACATAAATCCGTTGATTTAGCTCCTAATGCACGATTCAAATACAACGAAATCCTAGAATGTCCTTTTTTATCTGCCCATATATTTTCTACTCATTCTATAATCGCCAAAAGCCTCTCTTGGAACTATCAATAAACAAAAAATAAAATCACATTCATGTTTTTCCACACGTGTATTTAAAATACGACCGTTTTCAGCACAAATCGGACATCATCAGGTCACGTGATCAGTGCTGAAACCGGTCGTGTTCTAAATACACGTGAGGAAAAACGTAAATGTGATTTTATTCTTAGATATCCTTGTAATGGATGTCCACTCAATCACGCCTGCCACTATGGATTTTATTTAACTTTTAACAAGTTCAATATTCTCCGTACGAAATTAAATGACATTGGATTTTGCATAATGTTAGATGATTTGGTTTTCTAACGAAGGTGTCGATTGATCTACTCTCGAAGAGTATTAATTACGAACAGAATGTGAGTTTTAATCCTGAAATTTAGCAATATAACCTAGTCTCTTCTAAACTTCTCTCATAGACTTTGAATCGACGGTCCTAAAATGAATCTATCGAATGAAATATATGGAAGTTTCATTAGAGTGAATATTAACGTTGTCGGTGATAATCGGAGAAGAAATAAAGGAGATTCGAAGCAAGACGAGATATTGAAAATCTGCAGATAATGAACAATGTATTTTTATGTTAATATCTAAAGAAAGACTCCTTGAAAAGAGATTCCTAATGAGTATCCTTGAAAAATGCCATGGAATTCAGCTGAAATTATAAAGTTGGCGATATATATTATGTATGCAAGTTTAATTCATAAATTTTATACTGATAGGATTACTTTGTTCCAACTGAAGAATACACCTATGTATGCATATTTGTATATATACATACAACGATATAAGTCCGTCTGGACGGGGTCAAACTTTCTGTATTTCCATTGAACTAATAATTTTTTATCGCCATGGATTAGTTTCACCAAATATCGCCATAACTGATTTGTAAATACACTGATAATTCTATCAAATGTATAACTTATAAGGCAAACCAGAAAGTAAGACAGAGGGTACTTTTTCCAAAGCCTTTAAACGAAGAGACACTTCGCCTGCTCCTTGCGTCCCGTGGTGCAGTTGACCCGGCTTCACTCGAATCCACGTATGAAGCCAATCTTTCCCAAAAGCACTCCTCTGTATCACTTACTGGTTGCGATGGGTTTCACAATTCTTCCGTGAATTTTATTATAAGCGAACCTTCTATACAAATCTTTGATATATTCAATATAATATGAAAACATTTAACTTGCGTTTCTCAGAGATATTAGAGTGCTATTTATGACGAATACGCATGCTTTCTGGTCCTACACGTCTTACCTTATTTTTGGCTTAATTTCCGTTTTCTGTAGGAGAGAGAGAGAGAGTGATTATTTGCGGAAGAGTCGTTGTGTGAGTTCGACGAAGTTCTGATTACGTGTTAGTAATCACGAGCGTGCATGGGAACGCGTTCTTCCCTAAACCGGCGAGATCAATGAAACGCACGGCCGATCCAGCGCTCGGATCCACGCAAATCAATGCGAACTTTTTTGTCCGCTGGGCGCAGCGCAGACAACGGGGGGATCCTTATGGGAAGCAGTGAGGCGTTAAGTTGGAGGCGTTCGAGAGATGATATTGGAGAAAAGTGTGTTTGTTGGGGAGAGAACTGTAACGGGGAAAAGCGGCTAAAAATGAACATTCTTTCGCGATCGCTTTGTCAAAATATATACATTCCATGTGTATTGCCCAGGTTAGTCGCTCGATAACTGGAAAAGTTTTATTAATGGTACGTATACGTCTTTGCTAAACTTTTACAGGATGATTTTGCCGATTTCAGTTAAAGGCGAATTTTCAAGAAGGAAATCATTATTACGGAGTCAAAGCTATTGGTATTCGAGTTAGGATCTGCTCGTAAAACGAAGCGCAAGTGTGTGACAAACAAATTAAATCCTAGGTAATAGACAAACGAGATCTTTCTCATTGCGTAAATTGGTTGGAAAACATTATAAACTAAACAAACATATTTACTAATCAAAATCGTCCTAAGCATCGTTTAGTTTTCGTAATAATTGTTCAGTTTTCTTAAACCCTGATAATTATAACCAAAATAATTAGCGCAAATGCCTCGTTGTTAAGTTCAACTGAAAATATGAGTTTGATATCAATTTAGCGTGAAATGGCTATTATGGAAAATATAAAAGGAAAATACATGGATCTTACATAGGAATGCTTATGGCGAATATAGTCCATGGAAATGTTTTCTAAGACAGTATTGTATTTGGGCATTAATCGTTTTTATTCTATCTTCCTTATCTCTCTCTATTTTAAGGCTATCAATGACGAGGATTACCTGACGATCCGATATGAATATTGCTCATGCAACGAGTGCCTCTGGCTGATATAATAACAATTAGCAATAATATAATTTTGGAACTGATAATGTTATTACAATTAGTTTAGCGAAACGATGTTAACTTTAGATATATAATTTCATATTATAACTGTAACATTTAAACCTACATTTTTTGTATTTTATTGTTTATAATTCATTTTCATTTGTTGTTCTTATTCTTACCTTAAATTTACTGTATTATTTATTGTCTTTATATGCATTTACTGTGTTTTCGCGGGTTTTTTCACCCCCCTTCTCTGTGGGTGTTTTCCCGCAATGTTTTTTCACACACCGCACTCTTTCTTTTAGTTATAATTATATTCTGTACATATCGCAATGACATACGAGGTTAGGTAGAAGAGAGGCCCACATGGGCCTAACCTCGCCAATATGGAGTCTATCTATCTTTCTATCTCTAGTTTCATTTAATTGACCAAGAACTTTGTACGTTTTCTGTATCTCTATCTTCGGCTTTTCTCGTCTGCCTCATCTCGTCTATTTCTCGGGGGTTTCTTTGGATACTCTTCTTTAGAATAACTTACGATATCCCTTGTTAAGAAATTGAAGGTATCAGGAATCAAAAATCTTCATCCCATGGTAGAAGCCGATTCTAGCACTGAGTTAGAGATAGATAAGTATATTCCCCATTAATCTCTTCGCAGGGAAGTAATTATAATAAAAAGTCGCTTCACGGTGTCCTTTTGTAGAAAACACAAGATATAAACATATTAAATTAACCAGAGTAACAGTGAAGTGTTTCGTTGGCGTTTGAGCTTAGTCTTGGAAAGATCGCGCACTTTCATGAAATCTTTATGTGGGCGACTCGTTATTCATCCGTAAGAGTATATCTAAATATTTTGCTTCGCTAAATAGAAAATGATGCAATAAAAGGAGGCGATTTCTTTGCTCGAAAGGTTGACCGTATTAAAGAATGATTTCAACAGTATGACGAGATTAAACCAATCCACAGTTAACCAAGAATCAAACTGATCACAGCTTTCCCTTTAGTTATCTCATCTTCAGCTGACGCTAAATAAAGCAAACTAAAGAAGGTATATTTTCGTTTTAAGGTTTAAATCAGGTTTTAAAAAATTAAACACCCTAAAAAACGCTCTCCGCTCTTTTTCAACGTACAAGAAATATAAAGTTTTTACATACCGCTTATTACACTATCCAAATTATACCGCGGATTTTCAATCAGCCTCCTGTAAAGCCTTTCTAACGTGTTTTACTGTGTAATCACAATGTTTGTTATTAGAGTAGATTAAATAGTTAACGATTTTGTCATATAATTATAATTCTTAAACATTTTGGTACTGAAAACGAGAACTTCTTTCATAATAAGCAATAACTGACTTATCTATTAACAATTAGTAATTTAAATTATAAAACATCAAAGGAACTGAAGCACTCACAATCGCCAAAGAAAAATATCGAATATGTCGAGTTATGCAAGTCTATCAGAGTGGCAATGAAGGAAGACGTGAGGAATTTTAACAAAGGAATTGTGCAAGAAACTATAGAGAACAACAAGAGCATGAAGAGGGTCAGACGAAACCTAGCAATGGGGAAGAAACAAACCTCAGTCGTCCATAAAGAAGATGGCACAACAACTTCCAATAGACACGCAATACTAAGAACAGTAGCAGAATACTTCATCAACTTATACAGGAAGACAGAAAATGTTGAAGAGGAAAACCAAGAAGAAACACAAAACTCAGAAAATCCCCCCTCTATTCTCCCAGAAGAAGTAACAGAGGCCATCAAGAAGATGAAGAATGGAAAGGCAGGAG
>KZ311704.1:1094166-1106451 GCA_000376725.2 Ladona fulva
AAGATCACTGAAATGGATGTGGGCAGGCCATGTTGCAAGGAGAAACGACAACCGATGGACATCAGCAGTTCTGAACTGGATACCAAGAGACGAAGAGACCAAGAAGAAGACCAAAGGACCGATGGAACAGAGTCATCATTCAGTATTTATGGGTAACAGCAACGAGAGGCTCAGAATAGAGAGAATTGGAAAGCCGATGTCGGATTGAAAATTGCTGATCATATATATATGAAGGTCGTGATGGGGTTCTGGTCCCGGCTTGTCTTGTTTTTACTGCTTTCTTTGTGAGATGAGGAATGCATATTAGGGTGTCATATTATTATAGCACAGAGTAAGAAAGCGCCTAAATGATACTGCCTAACAACAAGAGCGAATAGACGACGCTGGAAAAATTCCAAATCGACACTAAATTGTCTTCGAACGGAGAAAACTATAAATCCAACATTTAATATCGTCAGATTTATTTCCGCACGCGAAATTCTCCCGAATGAAATACGATAGTCGTTAATCAACGACAAGGGGAGTGGATTCGAAGAAGCGACATCCGTATCTACGTAAGAAAAATAATCTCCCCGAGATATTTACAGCCCCTCTCACGATTACGCAATCACCCTTAGGGACACTGAGTGCACCAAACGCGATCACCTTCGTCTTCTATGAAACACACCAATGACTCAAAAAACCATTTACTTTTTCCCTATGCCTTCCTAAACCCCTAAGGATTCATCGCAATATCAATTCTATACGGGAGGCGGTTGTTTATTTATTTTCAATTTCTCCAACACTCGCTCCCGAAGCTGAAAACGAATTTGCCGTACCGCTGTGATTGTCTTCTCCCCTCATTTTTAAGCCGCACTGCGCACTATTTCGCTGTTTTCCCAGTGATTGCGGTTCGAATGCCCCCACGGGCGCCATTTTATGCTCTCTTTATACACGGAGGGCGGAAAGAAAAGAACGTGACTCTTGCTTTTCCCGGAGCGATACGGCGACGCCGGATAATGAAGGATTCCCTCACGGATAAATAAATACGTGAAAATCCTCTTCTGGATTATTTCGGAGAATCTCCCGGTGATTGTGTATCGAAAGACGATTTCATATCCGGTAATCCTTTCTCTCGAAGGCCCGTCGTGAAACGCTTAAAATTTTCATTATCTGCAGATATTTGTGGGAAATTCGAAAAGATTTCGATTGGTTGAGACGAAGTTTTCTCCATCTACTTAATGCAATCGTCGACTGACACAATATTCGATCAAAGTTGTGAGCGTTCGATGTTGACAAGAATTTCAGAAATATGCTTAGGCCAGTGGGCATATGATTAAACAGTTCTAAGATGAATCGATAGCCAGATGTCCAACTCTGAAACCGGTATTCCTGGACTTTGCACGACCTGACAATAAATTGAGGAGACGTAATGTAACAGTTATACGAATGGGAATTAAAACCTCAGAAAACCAGATTAGGATGTCATTTTACTTCCAAATTTATAATGATGTAAATGAAACAGTGCTTTTTGGTTTCCCCGGCATTAAATACTTAATTGTAATTGGTTTCAACGCGAAGACATAATTATGAGATCAATTGTTGTTTTGATGTAAGTACAAACGTAATTCACAACATTATTTTATGTGCATGCTAAAGGTTATTTGTAGATTCACCATATTCACAGCAAAAATAGTAGGTTGCACTTTCATTCAGTATATACGTGGTTTGTGGGACTTATAGTATTTATTTATGCACACCTCTGATATAATAAACCAAGCTGTAGCCCTATGAATGCCTTGAGAGCATTAAACATTCACTCTTTCGATAGTAATTTTGTTTTCGAGCTTAAAACTAAGAAAAAAGACGATCAAAAGAACTAAAGTGGGCAAATTATTTTGATTTTGGGCAAATAAAAATCAGTATGAAGATTAACAAACGTACATACGCCTGAAATTACTTTTTAATAGTTAAGGCCGTCAAAAGTGTTTAGTATGATAAGAGAAATAGTTTGACAGACTGAGCGAAGTTTAGCATATTTTTGAGGAAATAGAATACTGAGCACTGATAGAAGGAGCATTAATTAATAATGGGAGAAAGAAGAAACTTAAAAGTAAAGATATATATTAAGACCTCAGCTCTTCACCAACATCGCGCTTAAAAAAACAGCTCCAGAATTGCACCAATCAGCTTGCGAAGGCATAAATACCCTTAGGGTTCTCTTTAATTTCTCTTTGCTATTGTCATTTCGACCAAAAATCATCCGCCCGTCCATTTTGGGAACGCCCCAGTCTTTTATGACACCTCTCGCCCCATAACAACGGAAAGAAAAGAATTGTCTCCGTTTAAAACCCACGTAGTCAACGCTACAAACGCTACATCCACAGGCTTTACAATGAATAAGTAGTATTAGTCTTACTCCTGAGGTTGGACAACCACCAATACGTTTATGCAGTGTGGGAAGTATTCTCATAACGCGAGATGATGAAATACCCGTGGGTACCGTCATTGGCAAAAAGCTACCACTTAACCACCCCATAATTAGTATCATGCTCAACCATTACCGTAGCACTTAATGAGCGACGATCTCTTAGCCGGTATAATTCTGACAACGTCGAAATACCTAATCTGAGGCCTCAATTTCAAAAATGTGCATTAACTAACAAACATCGCTCTATTTGGACTTAAAATAGCTGTGATAAAAGTCAGCAGTCGCTCACATTGTACAATATATTTGCAATTTCCATTGTTTAATTCGACTTTAAAAGAAATATAAAGGCAAATTAATGATATTAAGTTTAATAAATGAGTGCCTTTGCATAGAAAAAATGAAGAAATGGTTTTTATCGCATTGAAATAATGCATTAAAAGTAAGAACTATTCGACGTATTTTGAAAAATTAAATACAGATGCGAGACTGTAAGTTGGAGTTTTATTTCAATATAGTTTAACCAGAAAGCGCATGGCATTCTAAGGAATTACAATTTGTAAGTCTAGAATAACCCTCTGATTTGTTCCCTTTAAATTTGATCGTCATTAAGAAATAATAGCAAAACATATCTTGAGGGAAAACTACCTAGAGTCATTATGGGAAAAACAACCACAACCGTTTGAGTTTCCAAAGAGCTTATAAGAATACCTTAAATAAGTATTGGGTTCTCCTCTATACTAAAGATCACTCGCGCAATAATATTCAGCCTTCAATCTCATAAAATCATTTACAGGCATATAAAGTACATTCCCTAGGAAGTTAAACTACTTTAAAACCCTGTCAATGTCAGGAATAAACAGCAAAGTGCTGAAAAGGCCAAATTCCATCAAGCGCCTGCGCTAATGGTACCTCCATGTCTTGAGCATGTGGAATAAATGGAGGATGAAGATCATTATACCGAAGAAGATTTAACGATTGGAAGTGGAGAGAAGAACGAGGATCGAAGGGGAGAAGAAAATAAAGAAAGTAAAGGACACATCCTAGAATGAGAGATAAAAGAGATACAGTAGCAGAAGAGGGAGGAGATCAAATAAACAAGGGAAAACGTGCTCCTACCTCGTTATCGCCTCAAATGATTGGTATACGTGAGAAATCTGGCCTTTTGGATTTCTTTCCTTGCGACGCCCTCAATGCGATCTTCTCGCCCTCACCCCTGCCGAGGCTCATCCTTCTCGTTATTATGTTTGTTCCGAATTTCAAACTTCGCCACCCTTAACTGCTCGAGTTATGTGAGGATTGGAAAAGGTTTGGCGGAATAAAAAAATTACTGGAAATGAGAGAATCGCTAAAAAAAAGAGTTACATAGGAGTGTAAAGAATATCGCCCTGACAGTGGATAGAAAAAACGTATATTGGATCGGCACTCCCAAATTGGAAGAAAATCCGGAGGAACGAATTTAAATGAGGGGAATAACGGTAGAAGAGACTGAGATGGGGAATAGACATGAGGTCCTTAAACGGTGTCTCGTTTTCCTTAATCGAAAAACCGAAAGCCGTCTTATTTTGTTGAAGGCTTTCTGCGAGTGTATGAACGTATCTATTATATAGCAAAGGCCGATCGCATGATTTGTATACATGTAAACTGCGATATCTTTCAACTAATTCCCAGGAGATAGTTGCCATACATGGATTTATGAGATTCTACTTGGTAGGAACATAGGACGCTTTATTATCATACTTAGATGCCTTCTGAATCTGCGAGACCCCTACTTTTTGACTAGGTAATGTAAACCCTCGATAAAATCCTGAGTGGTTAACCCTCCGTCAGTCATGCCGTTGTATTTCGTTAAACACGGATGCTTTTTCGGGCCCTGTTTCTTCATATGAACTTCGGATCTATTACGCTCTTCGCTGATATTTTATAGGCGCCTATTATTTATTTTTTTTATTCTTAACAGGTTGGTTATATTCTTAGCCCTCTTTAAATGCGATTAAACGAGAGAAATTGCAACTTAAGTACAAAGTGCGACCGCTTGAGGAAGCTATTCGTTGACTTGCTCTAATTTTGTTTTAAATAATGTATACATAGAATTATTCCTAATACCTCAGTGAAGTAAAATAAAACTTTGTAAGTTCCACAGCTTGGTTTATTTTCACGACCAGTTTCAGCCTAATCTGGCCATCATCAGGTACATTATATAGAAAGCACAGCGTATTTAAAGGCAGAAAGGAGGGAGGGTTAGGGAGTGGGGGGTTTAGGTGCTTGTTCGTGGGAGAGGGTTTTGGAGGGGAGGAGAAGAAGGGGAGAGGATTTTGGAGGGGAGGAGAAGAAGGGGAGAGGAGTTAGGGAAGGTGTACTTATGTATGTTTTATTCCTATTATTAATTTTATTCCTAATACCGTTTGGGTATTGGATATAATTTTTTTTAATCTTTGAAAAAGGAAACCATAAAGGGAAGTGTCTTAAAAAAGCCTACAGAATCGCTATCAGTATGATATCACAGCAGATCCACGTCTGCTATATCGGATATTCCGACAAGAGGAAAAAGCCCTGAAATTCCCCACTCCGCTTCTATTATGGGAGAATTTTAGAAAATGTCTATTCATTACAACATTAATTTTCTTGTAGACCGCGTTTTGAAATTATCTCCAGTAACTTTATTCAAGGTTTCCAGTCAGTATCATACCAGCTAATGCCTCAAAAAGGGTTCCGATCCCAATACAGTGGTAACTTGAGATAAGAGTTCAATTCGTCCCGTGACCGAGCTCGTAAGTCAAAATTGTCGTATCTCAAATCAATTTTCGCTAAATAACTGTAAGTACCAAAAAAACACAAAATTAAAGCAACACGACAGAAATATTTCAGCAGCATGGCAGACACGTGGATTGAAAGTGCAAGATTCACAAATCTGAGCAGTGGTTTGCTACGCCAACTGGCTGTGATGTCACCGAGGCTGGCTCGTAATTCAAATTTTGGCTCTTAACTCAAGGCAAAAACTAAACCTAGTGACGGCTCGTATCTCTAAAAACCCGTATGCTGGGGCACTCGGATCTCAAGGTGTATACTTCTTAAAGAGATACATTTAACGAATAATTTTTTTAAGAATACATTTTCCCTGGCATCGAACGCTAAATCAAACTGACGGGTAACTTTTTTTATAAAACAGCAAAGAATAGTATTCACAGGCCGAATTATAGCTGCCTATCAATTAGGAAAACGTCCCATTTAAAAATATGTAATATCCACACTGCGTACTTCTAATGGGAGACATTTGAACCGACCGAGCAACGGACCCAACATCATTAGGGCAAATGTATTTGCGGTATATTTTAAACGACTACATATCCTCGAGAATCGTTGAGGGGCTGCGATTGATAAATTTAGAGAAAGTAAATGTATACGTTATTATGCGATCCCCATCCATTTACATTCATCTAATGAGCGTAAAATAGAGGAATAGACGCGTGGACAAATCAGTCCTAAATTTTTCGCATTCCCAGTCATTCCTCAGAATAAACTCAGAACTTCGGATCCCTAAAAGACGAAGCATTCATTCTTCCTGGTAAAATATCACGCATTTTTCAAGTAAGTCCACTAAATTGGATAACAAGCAAATAATGGTTGTTCCCAACGGATAACTTCAGTAAAACCTTGTTCACTAGGAGACAATATAGACATTTATTGAAAAATCATTGCATTACATAAATAAGATATCATCCGAGCGAGATTACAAGCCAATCACAAAATGCATTCTTGAGTAAATTTGAATAAAATATCCCGAATTTTAGATTCTCACTATAACAGACAAATAGAATGTTGGAATAGAAATGATACACCTTAATTTCTCTTTCCTAAATGGCCCTTTCTCTTTTAATATCCGCCCGTGAAAATCATTTCCTCCTGACCGAATCCCTGTGAAATTCTTTGTCATCTGAAACCATCTTCGGCAAAAATGATCCCTTTCCAGTGATGTGTCTGAAAGAACAAACTGTCCATACCCTCTTTTCTTTTCGCCGCAACAGATATTGCTTATGAAATGCTATCGCGAAGAAGCGATACTCGCAAAAGATGGGAAATGATGAGCCTTTGAAATCACCCAAAGAAAGGGAAAGAGGTGATCGTTAGTTGGGAAGAGGTTCATGATTAAAACTTCGCCATCGTTAGCCACCTCCTCACCCAATCACTCCTCTTCTGGTTTTTCCTCATAAAACACTTCGCACGAGCTAAGCTCAGCCACTTTGTCTTCTCTCCGGAAGATGGTGACACCGTCTCCCCCTCGGCGAAGACACAGTCCATCTCGATCGACCCTTCTTCTTTGAGTCCCTCGTACGCCATTAACGAGGACACCTCGATGGCGTATTTATTTCAACCCTCAATTACGACGCCACAAATGGGTCTTGTTACCAGCGGTCGCCCCTCCAACAGATATTCGATCGTGAAATTTTATTTCCTGGTATTTTGTCACGAACTCCATCATCCGACCGTATTATTCGCTTAGAAATCGAATCTTGACATTTTTGAAACTAGTTAATGGCTGAATAAGAAGATATTTCTCTTCTAAGAAAACATAAAATGATATCCTTCTGAATGTTTTCCTATTTCCAAGATCTCCAAAACTTCGGTATTAAAAAATATGATAACTTAGATGCCATTTTTCAAAATAAAAGTCTCAAAAATATTGAGGGAACGTCACTTTTACTTGTCTATATTATTTTCTAAAGTATATAATTAATAAAATTAAGAACATATACTTAATACTACTATATAATTAAGAAAATATATGGTTTTTAAGTTACCTTCAGAAATGTCGAGATGTTAAACCGCTACTCAAGATAAGTATCAGCGACGGTAACATCACAAACTCGATCAAAACTTAAGTACTTATTAAATAAGTCTATGGTGCAAAAGCCGTGGTTCTTTGGCCACTTAACAACGTGTGGTCAATTCTTCTACTCCATTGCTACTTTTCCATTCTTTTCCCAATGATTCTGATAACAAATAACTAACTCTGTTCCTCAAATTTCGATACAAAATAATCCATACAATTCGAAATTACTTAAACCAAATCTACAGTGAATTTAAAATACAATTCATACAACACAAATCATAAAAGGTTATCACTAAAGATTTTGACAAAGCCCACTAGAAGAACTTCCGACACAAAAGAATTTTCGCCTTCAAACGAAAAATGTAGGAAGTTACACAATTAACTTAAAATTGTATTCAACTATGATTTTCAACTACTAAAATACATCAATTTGAATGCAGGCTACGCTCTATAATTAGCGTGAATCTAGGAATGACTTGTGACGATATTTTGAATCTCTACAGGAATTGGGGTCCTAGAAGAATGAGATCTAATAGAGGGCAATCTGTAGTGATTACTGAAAAAGAAATGAACCGCAAAAGTAAATCTTTGAAATAAATAGCGTCTAAAATACAAATCGATGGAAGATGATAAGAATATTTTTAAGTAATAATTGCCATCACTGATACAGAAATGATTTGTTCCAGACCAGAGTATTAGACCCGGTTATGGTTTGTAAAATTATGAAACATTATTATACAATTCAGTTAATAAAGACGCGATGCGATTCACTTGAAATCTATCCGAAGTTATTCACGAATATTAACACGATAGACTACCAACTATTTACCACTAATAACGTATATTACTTAATCTACATCTACATAAGCACCCCACAAGCCGCCTTTCGGCGTGTGGCAGGGGGTGCTAGCACCATGACTCTACGAGTACTTCACTAATCGATTGCTTTTGCGTATCGTTCGCGGAAAAAATGAATTTTTGAAACGACTTGTTCTAGCATCTATTTCTCTGATTTTCCTCGCAATATCAGAACGACATATATAACATGGGGAACGCATTATGTTAGCTACATCATCTGTGAACGTGCTTTCTCTAAATTTATTAAGTAGATTTATCCTTTGTTTAAGCCTTCTATCTTCTAAAGATTCCCATCCCGCGTCCTGAAGCATTTGCGCAACACTCACTAACTTGTCGTAACAATTCTTTACAAAACGTATCGCCTTTCGCTGTACTTTTTCTAATTCCCGAATACAACACTTCTCTGCAGGGTCCCATACACTACACGCATATTCCAGGTGAGGCCTGACCAACGCAACGTAACATCGCTCAGAGACTTTTTCTTCACTCCTACCGGCAATTCTCTTCACGAATCCGTGTTTCTTAAGCGCTCGACCACATATATTACGGGTGTGAATACCCAAGTTATTTGGGTTATTGGTGAGGGTTACTCCAAGGTATTTCACCGTTTCTACTGTTGATAAAGTTTTCCCTCGAAACCTGCACGAATAATCATTGGCATTATTTTTCCTTTGGAAGAAGTTGATTACTGAAAATTTATCTATATTGAGCTCTAATTGCCAATCATTGCACCATTTCATAATTTTATCTAAATCGCACGATAGGGTTAATCTATCCTCTGAGCTTCCTATTTCCCTATAAATTACCGTGTCGTCCGCATTTATCATAACTTTACTAATAATGTTATTACTAAGGTCGTTGATGTACACTAAAAATAGTAACAGTCCGATTACACTTCCTTGTGGCACGCCCGAGGTCACTTTAACCGAGTTGGAACTTACACCATCTAGTACTACTCGTTATTCTCTATCAGAGAGAAAATCCTTTATCCAATTTATTACTTCTCCATTGATACCCGCAACTTTTAATTTGTATAATAATTTATTATGTTGAACCTTATCAAATGCTTTCCGAAAATCTAAGAATATCGCGTCGACTTGCCTTTTATTTTCGGCAAATTTCAAGATGTCGTGATCTAACAACGCTAGCTGAGATTCGCAGGATCGTGTCTTACGGAAACCGTGTTAGTTACTCACTATGAATTTGGACGTGTCGAGAAAGCCCATTAAGGAACTAACTATTATATGTTCCATTATTTTGCCTATATCTTTAACATCATAATGATGTTAAAGATATAGGCCTATAATTCGGTGGATCCTCCTTTAAGCCGCTTTTAAATATTGGAGTAACATTCGCAATTTTCCAATCTTTCGGAACTTTACCTTCGCTAATAGACTTTTCAAATATTACTTTCAGAAAGGAGGTTACGCTTTCCTCTACTTCCTTGAATACCCGAGCTGGTATGTCTTCAAAACCAGGAGCTTTATTAGGTTTAATCCGCCGAAAGAGTTTAACGATGTCGTCTTTACTGAAGGTGATTTTCGACATGGCTTCAGACCGATCAACTTCCAGTAGAGTACCTAATGTGTTATTGGACGTAAATACGCTACGGAAAAAATCATTTAAGATGTTTGCTTTGCCCTTATTATCGTTTATTACATTCCCGCTATTATCTTTTAATGAACCTACTGTTTGTTCTTTACCTTGTACCTCACGTACATATGACCAATATGCTTTAGGGTCCTCTTCTAAGTATTCGCATAAGATCTTCTTTTTGAATTGGCGGAGGGCATCTCGTATGGTTCGCTATGTTTCCGATTTCGCTTGTTTGTAAACCTGTCGTCAATGTCATTATTAAAACATGAATAAATTTGTAGATAGAGAGAAAAACTTAAGAAGAATTTGAGGATGTAAAATACCTAAGTGTTAACTTAGGAAAAAATCTCACAGCACTTCACAGCAGAAAAACACCCACAGAGAAGGGGGTGTGAAAAACCAGCGCAAACCTACTGATAGTACAAGCTAAAAGATGTGTAGGAAAATGTGTACATAAAAATCACTTGAGCAGTACTATAACAATAATTCACTAAAACTAATTCACAAAAGCATTAAGAAGCGGTAAAACTTTGGAGTTCCATTATATTTATTTCAAGTTCTATTTGTTTTTGTGTCTTCTCGTGCATTACACGAAAGCGGATTGACTGGACGGGTAACGTTTCACATTTATACGAAAAAGGTTTCAAGNATTAAATTCTTTAAAAATTTAAGTAATAATGTACAATAGAAATATTACTGAAGAAGCATTAAGGAAATTAAAAGCACTACATAAGACATATTGGATCATAAGGAAATAAGGACTGCACTGGGACATAAGGAAACTGATCAGTATAGTCAATTTGACAAGAATAAAAATAAAGGAAAATTGGCAGTAATTATAAATGGAAACTTTTGGACCAAGAGACCAGGAAATATTTCAGGACTAGTGTAGAGAAATGTTGCTCGGTACAGCATGGAAAGACTGGTAACTACAAAGGATTTATGAAACATTTTTATGGTTTTATTCGAATATAATTGATATTTTATGAAACATTTTTATGATTTATGAAACATTTATAACTGCAATCGATAAGTTAATAACGTAGGGTGAAGCCCGAGTGACGCATTGTGAATCATATACTCTATTTGCAGGACGATTAACGGTATTCGGTATTATTTCCGCATTGATTCGCGTCTGTTGATTCGCTGAAGTTAGTACTTAATAGATTAAGCTTAAAAATAACTAATGCTGAAAGAAGATAAATTATAAAGTGCCTGATCTCACTTATCCCGATCAGTATTTATGTTCGTCAGAGATCCTCTTTTTCCAATGTCAAATTATAAAAGCAAAAATTATGTCTTCAGTCTCTAAGAGGAAAACATCCCTCGTCTCCCTATTTTTGGGATTCACAATCAGATTATCGAATTCATATGAGGAAATATACACATAAACACTATCGAACTAATAGTTAACAATTTCAGCTGGGAATTCATACTCGAAATTTGAAAAGAGTTCTTATTACACTACATAAATACCCTACAAGCCACCTCTCGTGTGAGAGTAGGTGCTATTTCTTAGGCCACTGAAGGGTTAGATTATGCCTACTTCATGAACGTACAGTAAAGATAAGAATACTGTATTATTATAGGGTTGCGTAGGACCGAATATACCCGTAGATGCTGTAAAGGTGCCAACACGAATTAACTACGCCTTTAATTTTTGAATCGCTATTTCAAATCTCAGCAAACATGAAGTTGGTTTTCTTTTGATCCGTTATGGACCAATCCCCAGCACTTTATGCCAGGGATCTGATTTCCATTACAATCATTCATACTGCTTAAGGTTGGAATTTGGTACCTATTTGATAGGTAGGTGTTCTGTTTTTTACAGAACTATATGGCAATTTGATTAAAAAGTTGTCGACGATTTGTGTTGTTGCTGACAAATCGTAGTCGTTCTTAATCTAAAACTTCATATGATTCATTGAATCAGTTTTCAGATTTTCCTCGTTCGTCTTCACCCTTTACCTCTTATAATATTCTCTATACAAATATCTTACGGGGGTTCGGTCGCTGGAGGGGGAAAACTTGCGGGCTGATCTCACAAGGGGAGCGTCTCAGATTTTTTCTGGGATTTTGATGAAACTTTTTGTGGTGGTAGTGGTAGTAGAGCAATGAAAAAGCCTAACGGCTTTCGTGTGAATGTTCCTTAGTTTCGCTGCAATAATTTATTGAAAATCGGTAATCTGAGCATAGGCAACCCCGCAATACACAGCCTTGCTCGCCCGTGTATTCTCGTATGTATGTTCGTATAATACATGCTTTCCAGAAAAGGCAACATCTTTGCTTTGCTTTGCCATCCTCGTTTGCGATCCAGTTCACTTAATTCCGGATTACCTATGCAGTTTGTCTGCAAGCTCTTTCTTGCACCGACTCCGAGGGATACTTCTCTTTTTGAACATTTCCATTAATCCTGGTTCCGATCCTGAAATATGCCCTTCCTTCCAAGTATCTTTTTCTCCGGCACCAATGCAGCAACTTTAGTTCTCAACGTTTCCCTTACATTCACTGCAATTGCAAGTTTACGTATGGCGAAACCTACCTCATTTTTTCTTTCCTAGTTCGTCTTACCTCGCGCTCTTGGCTGTAAAAC
>KZ311704.1:1109313-1129029 GCA_000376725.2 Ladona fulva
GGGGTTGCCTATGCTCAGATTACCGATTTTCAATAAATTATTGCAGCGAAACTAAGGCCCATTCACACGAAAGCCGTTAGGCTTTTTCATTGCTCTACTACCACTACCACCACAAAAAGTTTCATCAAAATCCCAGAAAAAATCTGAGACGCTCCCCTTGTCAGCTGTGGAAGCACTTCGTGTTACATATAGCACCTATACTTGCCGAATATTTCAGTTGGTGTCTAACATCTCTCTCTCTAAACTTTTCATCGCATCTACCTACAATTCTATTTATAAAACATACCATTTTAATATTACCACTAATACTACAGATAATATTTTGGTCATACAAATCCTTTTTCTTTGTTTCCATACGCACGCACGCATATCCGAATCTCCCATCTTCTAATCGCTTCTAATCTCCTTTGTTTCAAAGATTCCCAACCTGCGTCCGAGAGCAGTTGCGTAACGCTTGCTTTTCTATCGTAGCACTTTTCAACAAACTGTATCGCCTTGGGGTGCACTTTCTCGTATTCGCGAGCATACGTTTGGATACGTTCGAGCATACTGGATTCCATATACTTGCCGAATATTTCAGTTGTTGTCTAACATCTCTCTCTCTCTAAACTTTTCATCGCATCTACCTACAATTCTATTATAAAACATTTTAGTTGCTTTACCTCAATATATTTCATCCAGTTTAAGTTATTGAAAAGAATATTCCGAGTTAGTCGAACATATTAATATTCGTTCCATTAATTTTGTGCGGGTGATTCTGACGCCACTGTTTCCTTTCGAAGATATGAACTGTAGACATGTTCGTATCATCTTTGAATATGAACTAAGTTTATTGATAGCGACATTCTATCATCATCGTTTGATATTTCTCTATATATTGCCGAGTCATCCGCAAATACCCTAATATTGCTATCAGTCTCATCGCTAAGGTAATTGACATAAATCAGGAAGAGTAGAGGTCCGATTACGCTGCCTTGAGGTACTTGCCCTGAAGTAAATTTGACCGAACTAACGCTGTCGAGTGCTACTTTTTGTTCTTTCTCGTAAATGAAATCCAATCCTTTAATCCTCTTTTATAAACATATGTGACATTCGCCAACTTCTAATTCGTCAATTGACTTAGTAAATATAATTTTGAGATACAGGGCGATGCTTTCGGTCAGTTCTTTCAACGCCGGTGTAGGAGGCACAGTTGACTCTCCGGTAAAGACTCCCTTGCCCCGGAGGGAGTCATCTGTACCGTCGGTAGAGATGACTCCCTTACGGTAGGCATGACTCCCTTCAGGCCAAGTGTCTCGAACAGCGTTAACGCACTCCCTTTCTATTCTCTTACTAAATATCTTAATAAAACAAATGCTACCAAATGCAAATGATAGAGGATAATGTTATAAACAGTATATTTACAAACGATTGGAGTAAAGGATGCATTGAGTACATTTTTGTGTTTCAGGCAATCGAAATATTGCCATGCGCGCCGAGGCGTAACCTCCCTAATATAAATTTGTTTATCTATGGTTTTAATAAATTTGGCGGATTTGTATTTACACAGAAGAATAACTCAGTATTTTCTCAGAAACTTTCCCGCTGGAAGTTTTTTCTTTATCAAGTAGAACGAAAAATAGCAGGCGACTACTTTTTTAAATGCATTTTCCCGAAAACTCTTAGCATACTTTTCGGTTTTTGCAAGACATTCCTCTCCAAAATTTTTAAAAGCAAAATTGATTACATCAATAGAAAGAAGACGAAGTGAGTCAGAATTTAATACCAAAACCTTATCTGTTTCTTAAATGAGAGAGGAAGAAATCGGGATATGAACAAAATCGCTACGAATTCGCAATCTTTCTTTCAAAATATTTATTTTTTAATTTTTCCAACAAGTACGATAGTATTTAAGGGTAAATAAATCGTACTCTACTGTTCAAAATTTCCGTTTCTCTGTGCATAATAATCCATTAATCAATTTCGGCTGGATTTTCCAATGCAAATACATATCATAGTGCGCCCGTGTAGGACAGCGCGCACCGATCTTCCACTCATGGAGCCATTTGAGATACGTCGTGTTTTAACAACGGTAAGCCACCTATGTCTTGATTATGCATCATAAATTATTAGCGTGAATACCTCGAATACATGCGATTTCCCTAAAGTGTTAAGTGTTAGATTATGATTTTCCACAGTATATAAACCTAATAGTAACTGAAATAATAGGGGTCGGTTATTCAAATGTGGACCGTCTTTTACATATCTCGAACTTTTCTGATTCACAGACAGAAATATTTAGATTATAAAAGTGACTGCTAATTTAGGACAGGTGTAAACATTTTGTCTGATAAATAAAGACAAACCAATTACACATAAAAACATGACTCTTTGTCTAAAGGTCGGATCTTGATTGACGATATTGATATAGAATCGATGGAATCCCCCTTTGCTTGATTCAAAAATGTGGTTGCCTAACATGAACAAAGATGTCCGGAAATACGTCAGTACTTGTGAGAACTGTCAAACAGCGTCCGTAAAGATGCAGAAGGTAACTCCTGCTTTACATAATGTTGACATTCCTGCAAAAGTTTGGCATCAAGTAGGAGTTGACCTTTGCTCTTTACCGATATCTAAAGAAGGATACATTGGAATATGCATGGTCACAGACTATTTCTCGAAATGGATGGAGGCAAAACCTATCCGACATAAAACTGCTGAAGAAGTGGCAATATTTTTATATGAACTTATATGCAGATATGGATGTATAAGAGTACAGATTAACGACCAAGAACGAGAATTCTGCAATGAAGTTTCCAGGACACTACATGGATTAACAGGGACACATCAGAGAATAACATCAGCATATCACCCTCAGGCTAATGGACTGGTAGAAAGATCCAATAGAACTATACAAAGAGCAATGCTCAAAGTGTTGCAGGAGGAACAGACTGACTGGGTAACAGTACTAGATGGAGTTCTTTTTGCATTTCGGACCACTCGCCATCGGTCGACTGGAGTGACACCATACGAACTGATGTTTGCAAGAAAACCTATATTACCGGTACAATGTATCATTAATGTCATTGACGACGTAATAGCAGAGGAACATAACGTACCTTCAAGTATGAAAGAATGCTCTTTGGTGGAAGAGGATGTGCAGAATCATCTTTCGCAAATAAAGGCCTTACATGCGGTTGTTCTTCGTGAAGCTTCCAAAAATATAGAAAAGGCACAACAACGCCAAAAAGTAGATTATGATAAGCACATTGCCTAGAAAAGGCTTATGAAGTTGGAGATAAGGTCTTGGTCTACAATCTTCGTAAAGCAGAGAGGAAGGGAGACAAAGTACAATTGCCATATGAAGGGCCGTATTTGGTTTCGAAGTGCTTTGCGGATAAGAGTCTTTATGAACTGGGGTAACAATGGGAGGAAGGACACTCAAGGCTAAACAACATGGGTCGAACTTAAAATTATTTAAAGACAGAAGTTCCACCAAAACTGACAATACAGTCTCGAAAATGTCCATTTCAATCTTATCAGCACGGTTTGAATCAAAGCTCCGATTACAGCAAATAGTTATATTTGCCGTAATCGGAGCATTGACGCTACACACGATCCAAATGATCTATCCCCTGGAGGTCGTCTTTGCTCCTCCAAGAAACGAAAAGAGAACGAATAGAAAAGATTTTTGCGTACAGCGAATGAATACGAAAAGCACTTCAGTTTGTGAGAATGGAAGAAACGCATTAACTCTTTCCATTCCCAGTGCGTTAAAAGAAAATGAGTTGGAAGGAGGAATTTTGTTTGAATTCGAGAGAGAACTAAGCAGAATAAAATGGGGGAGAGCGAAGGAGGAACTGCTGGTGCATAATGAGGATGAAAACAACGGAAAGAGTAACGTAGGCAAGACGAAAGAGGGCTTCCGCCGAAGTGATGCTCTTCGTTTGAATGCTAACTACCTCTTGGGTGATGACAATGATATGTTTCCTCATTGATTTCTTTACAGAATCTCTTCGGAAAGCATCGAAACCTTCACTTGTCCCTTTTCCCTAATCTCAGTTTAAATCAGCAAATGAAATTCCTTGGGTCCATATATTCTTTCATTGTGTATTCGCAAATTGGGACAAAATTACCAAAACATTAACTCCTTCCTTCATATTTTATCAAGAAAGAAAATCAATTGAGACTGAGAATGCCTTTTTTCACATGACGCTGTTTTCATATGAAGTATCACATGAGCAACATTGGAAGGGCGATTGCATGAAACTAAAGCAAAATAGTTCATTAGTTTCCCTCTGATTTAAAATAGAGTCGCTCTAGCGCGCCGTTTTGAGGTTTGCGTCCATCCGCTCACATTTGGAATGACAACTCACAGAATGTTAGAGCATCACAAAGAGATGATGTTTTGACAGTCAGCCGCCGTTGCTATAATGGATTATTCTACAGAATTCGGCCATCTAAAGTTCTTTTTGGAGAATTGATATGAGGGAAATGAGTTAAAATTACGAACTGATTGATTTAGTAGACCATTAAATAAAAATGCTAAGACAGTAACTTGATAAAGTGCAAATTTGGGCGAATTAAGAAACACTTCATTATCAGCGGAGTATCGACATTGAACGATGTGCAAAGCTTGAAAATGTTGCAACTCAGTTTTATGTGAACACAATTTGAATTGTAATGTAGAAAAGATAGTATACCGCACAACAAAGAGTTACGTTAAATGGATACGAGCAACACAAGATTAAGGATACCCGAGCAAAGGCATGTAGCAACGCTGTGAATCGGACCTTCCCTTTCAGCCAGAGGTAGAGGTCCAAGTACCCTTCGTTGCTGCCGGGGCTCTGTTTCTTTCAGTCCTACTAGTATTAGTTTTTTAGTAGGTGTAAATAGTCCAATGAAAGGTGACAAATACTGAGGGATAAGAAAATACAGACCTAATTTTAAGAATAAAATTGATGGCAACGCTATTGTATGCGATGAGAAATATACAACCCAAATATATAATTGAATGAAACTGATATCTTGAGGCGCTTTTTTTTCTTCTCTGATAAACGACCTTTCCTAGACAATGCGGATTGACTCAAGTCATAATTTAGAACTAAGAAACAGGGATATATGCCGACGAAGGCGTTTTTTTACAGCAACATCAAAATTATAGACCTCAGATCCCTTTATTCTCTAAAGCTCGGAGGTGCATGGCGGAGTAATTTTTTCTCACTTAGTATGTACCACTATCATTATTGACAATCATGTCCTTGGTCCTCCACGCGCCGGTCGAGGAAGGGAGGGTTCTACAGTGTTGCTACATGTCTCGCTTTCCTCGTGTATCCTTATCTTATGTTACTCTCATTGACTGAACTGTTTCTTTGCTCATATAATATTAAATCCTCCTGTACATGTAATGTATTCCTGAATTACGTTGAATTACTCGTAAATTTTATTGTTATTTCATCCAACGATATGTTTTATTTATCGGTGGAATGATCGATATTCAAAAAATATACCGAGGATGGCGTAAGAGACATTGTTCGCTTAGGGCGCCCGGGGTCCCTCCCTTGACACTGGGGGCGCTTTAGGAGCGCATTAACATATCTATAGAATTCCCCTTTCCTGAGCACAATTCCACATCTTCCCTCTCCTACCTCATGCAGATGACTCTCTGTGGATATTATTCGTTAAGAGGTTCAGAGAAGAAAATATTTCCATGGAAATGAGGAATGCGACGTACCTCATTAACTAATGGACTACAATGGCCTCCCGACAATTGAATGGCCCCTTTTCACATCTACTTGATGAAGCTCGCGCGACGGCGGGCTCAACTAACCCGAATTGATTAATCAGAGAGAATTGCAGTGTGAGGAAAATAAGAGGGCACTCCAATATTCAATATCCTGAGGAAGAATGTTATCCAAATCATACTATGAGTCTTTAATCTAGCCAGTACATCGCTACACCATTCACTCTCTCTTCTTTGCCTTTTTCTTATCTGAAATTTGAATATCACATTAGAAATTTTCATTGACGGTGAAATTTCGGAATTATGAGAAAGTAACAACAGACACATTTCTCCGAAATATCTGTCATGTCTATACTTCGAATGTCATGGCTACGTTTCGAATAACAACAACCGGAAAAATATTCAATAAGCCGTTTGACGCATAAAAAGAGAAACTTCACGGAAAGCGCGCAGTAGAATTAATGAAATAACTGCACAATGATTTAATTTCTTTATTCAATTTCAACTTTATTTAAATATGAAAACCTTCGACTTTTGGAAGAACTACCACCTTATAATTTCATTCTTAATTTATCTGTAGCACATTTAACTATGTATCGCATTGTGGGTCCCCAATCGTAGGTATGCATTCATAGAACTTTTCTTCCTTACTCATTGACAGCAATTTCCCTATTTGATCACCTCTTAAAGTTAATAGTTAAGTTATTCTTCTTAAAGTTATCATATGTTTAATTATCGTTAAGACCCTCATTAGATATCTTATATTATTTACAAAAATGTTATAATATACTGTTTGCGTATTTGTAATAATAATCATCGAAAAACACCTTCTCCGGATATATAAACGTATATATTCACCAAAACAGTCGTCCTTCCTACTCCTCGACTTTACTCCAAAGATCGCTGGCTTTGTGAAGCTTTACTTTTAACCTCAGAAAGTGTCTCTATCTTATTGGAAAATTCGAAAATAAATTTTTGAAAATCCGTGCAATGTGCAAACACGAAAAGTACCCCTTATGGAACTTTCTAGAATCGTACCTTTTGTACTTAGGAGAGAAATCTCATTAATTACATTTTCTAAATCTAGGTCTTTCACGAGATAAAATCGCCAGGTTTATGAAATAATAAAAAATAATCATTAAAATCCCGCTCGATTAAAAAAATCGCATAATCTAGCATGTTTGAGACCTTCTAGAATCAAACCCATGATACCCAGGAGCGATTTCTCAATGACTCCTTAGCGAGATGGTCATTTGCTTCACACAAAATAATCGTCTGTCACTTAGGTTTCAAGGCGTAATCGTATCGTGAAGTAGCTCAAGATAGTATCCGAGTTTCCAGTACATTTGTTATAGAGAAATATTAAATCCGCCCTGGCGTCGAACCAAGGATGGATTTCAAAGTTGTTAGTCTTGAAAATGAAAAACAGCCACAGATACTATTCATTTGCCAAATTTCAGCTATTCGCTATTCGGTAAGTGCCCGGAAAAAAAAATTGAAAAAGACGCACAGTGTATCACTTACGGGCGAAATTTGATGCGTCCTACCATCGAAACTGTGACGACTAAGGCAAAACTCGTTACGGCATGCGATAGAATGCAATATCTTCTGACGATATCGTGGTTTTCAACGTTCTATCTTAACGAAAATACCCTTAAAAATTTTTGAAAATCCGATCAATTTATCTTACACGGGAAAATTACCTTTTTTGGGGTCTCCTAGGATCGAATTCATAATATTTAGGATCGATGTCTCAATTTTTCCTAAATGACAAAACTGGGGTCCTTCCGCGAAAATATACTCAGTATAGTCTATCATTCTTAATCTATTATAGTCTATCATTCTTAATCTATTATGTTGGCAGTCGAAAACGTTACACGTGTTTAACTGTCATCGGCGACTTTTGACTTGCGGCAAAAATGGAACTTGCGGAAGAATGGAATGGATGGAAATGGAATAGGATTTGCATTAAATTCTGCGTTAGAAATAGAAAAGAAATGCTGCACTACATTGGAAATGTTAAATGCTGCTTTTGGCGAATGTTCGATGAACAAAACGAGCGTTACAAGTGGTAAAAACGTTTTCAAGAGGGTCGTGAAGACACTGACGATGACGAGCGCCCTGGACGTCCCAGCACATCGACTACCGATGATAATGTCGAAAAGGTGAAGAAAATGATTATGGAGGATCACTGAATCACTATCAGAGAGGTTGCTGATGAAGTTGGCATACCATTCGGCTCATTCCAAGCAATTCTTACGGATGTTTTGGGCATGAAACGGGTGGCAGCAAAAGTTGTTCCAAAATTGTTGAATTTTGACCAAAAGCAGCACCGAATGAACATTGCTCAAGAGTTGCTGAATGAATTCGATGACGATCCAGAACTCATTACACTGGAGACGAAATGTGGGTGTACGGGTATGACGTCGAAACTAAGGCCCAGTCGTCTCAATGGAAACTCTCTGAACAACCCGAAAAAAGCACGTGAAGTTCGATCAAATGTGAAGGTTCTGCTCACGGTTTTCTTCATATCACTGGTTCATCATGAGTTCTTGCCATCAGGTCGTGCGGTCAATAATGAATAATACCTGTAAGTTCTACGCCGTGTGCATGAAGAATCCGAAGAAAACAATCGGAAGAAAACAATCGGAACCTGTGGCGAAACAATTCATGGAAATTGCACCATGATAACGCACCAGCTCACACCTCACTGCTTGGTCGTGAATTTTTGGCAAAAACCAACACCATTATAATGCCTCAACCACCGTATTCATCGGACTTGGCCCCTGTGATTTCTTACTTTACCCAAAACTAAAAAAACCTTTAAAAAAAGCACCACCCAACCGGATGTCCGGGAGGGGGTGGCATTACAGAGGTCCATCATGAAGAAAAGAAATAACACCCTCTTTGCAACCTACAACTGCCGCGGCTTAAAGAGTGGAGACTCCTGGAAATACTCAATGAAGCAGAGAAGATAAAATGGGATGTCATAGAAGTAAGAAGAAAATCAGAAAAACTGAAAACGCTCAGGGAGAGCATATATTCTATCATAAGGGAACAAAGGATGGAAGACTTCGAGGAGTTGGCTTCTTGATTAACAAAAAATTGAAAAATAATATGAAGGAATTAGAAAGTGTAATTGATAGAGCATGTAGCCTCATACTAAAGATTAAAAAGTGTTACTATGTTCAAATCATCCAAGTTTATGCACCAACAGTGGCAGTTAGCGAAGAGGAAATAGACAACTTCTATCAGAATCTTGGCTCTGAACATGACAAGGAAGACCTCTTTTATAAAATCATCATGGGCGATTTAACGCTCGTGTAGGTAAGCAAGAAGCAGATGCTGTCACAGGAAAACTTAGACTAGGCCAGAGAAGTGAACGAGGTCACCGCCTAGTAGAATTGGCAGAATACACTAATATGTACATTAAAAACATTTTTCAAAAAGAATCCTACAAATAAGTGGACTTAGAGAGGTCCTAATGGGATAAGAAATGAAATAGACTACATATTGGTTAACAAACTCTACACAGTTACTAATTGTGAAGTTTTGAAAAAGAGATATTCCTAGTGATGCGATAAAACTAGGTAATAGTGCGATTGTTCCTTATCTAAGAACAATTTTCACCGCAACGCTAAATAATAAATCTATTCCTGATGATTGGGCGAAAGCGATCGTAATTCCAATGGGTAAGGGAGGTTTGAAATTATCGTTATATAACTACAAGCCGATCAGCCTAACTCCTTAAGTTTGCAAAGTAATGAAAAAAATAATAGCAGATCACATTCGCGTGTTTTGGAAAGAAAATGACTGGCTATGCAAGAGGCAACACGGATTTAGATTGGGCTTCTCATGTGAAACACAGCTCCAAGGACTCGTTCCAGATACCATGGATTTCGGGAACAAATTGGTGCGATGGTTATCGACCTTGCAAAAGCATTCAATTAAGTACCTTACGACTTACTAATACCAGAGATCCGTAATTTAAAGACTGACCATCGGGTTACAGATTGGATACAACTTTTTATAAAGGAGAGAAAACAGAAAGTTAGAATCGGAAATGTTTTCTCTAAAGAGACAGATATTACTTCAGGTATTCCACAAGGTAGCGTTCTCGGGCCATTGCGATTCTTTATTTATGTAAATGACCTCCCAACGGATATTAAATCTGATATCAGACTATTTGCCTAAGACTGCATATTACACAGGCGCATTACGAAAGCTCATGATCGCGAACTTCTGCAAAATGACTTAAATCAATTAGCCGAGTGGACCAAATTCAACGGGATGGATATTGATGTTACTAAATGTAAAAATGTCAAGTTCTCCAGAAGAAAGTCTCTGATACAGCATAATTACTCCCTAACCGACATTGTCGAGGACATTGTCGCGAAAGCTTAGAAGAATCTCCATTTTTCAATGAGGAACCTAAAACGAAGTGGAAAGGTTGTCAGGGAAAGAGCGCACAAATCCCTGGTCAGGCCAATTACAGACGAGACGATTACAATACGCAACGAGTGTGTGGGATCCTCACGAAGCGGCCCTTATTAAGAAACTCGAAGGTGTGTAAGGGAAGGCGGCTAGGTACGTAGTTAGGGAACAAGGATAGTACGTACGTAGGGAACAAGGATATCAGTTCTTGAAACTTTTTTTCTATACTGCGTCTCAAAATGCATTTGAAGAGAAGCTCAATGCTTAATACACCTCTCGAAGAATAGTCCTTATAAGGATTCAGTTACCCTCTTTTTCTGGATAGCAGTAAAACTCTGCATTTCCTTCACCAAAGGAAAGAGGAGTGTTCATTTCCAACTCATTTATTAAATACTTCAGCATTTGAAGAGAAGAAGGCACGTCGAAGATGTTGTCGAGAAGGCTTACTGGAATCCCCATTTTGCAACGAGGAACCTAAAACGGAGTGGGAAGGGTGTCAGGAGAAGAGCGTACAAATCCCTGGTCAGGCCAATTATAGAATACGCAACGAGTGTATGGGATCCTCACGAAGCGGCCCTTATTAAGAAACTCGAAGGTGTGTAAAGGAAGGCGGCTAGGTACGTAGTTGGCTAACACAGGAAAGACGAAAGTGTAAGTAAAATATTAGCACATTTGAAGTGGGAATCATTAGGATCGAGAAGGAAAACATTTAGATTAGTCGGGACGTACAAAGTATGGAACTCCGCAGAGGACTGGGACGAACTGCGTGCCACATTTTAACTTCCTCCCTATATTGGACATAGCAATCATAGCTTTAAAATCGAGGAACGCAAGCAGAAAACAGATATGGGGATTAACTCATTTGTTACAGTGGTATTAGAGGATGGAACGCTTTACCTGGTGAAGTTCTCATTCCAATGCCGAAAAATGTTAAAGTTTTTAAAAATAAGCTTAAATCTAGTTGTACATATTAGTATTTCATTAGTTCAAAGTCCCGATGTAATACCATGTAATATTATAGGGAGTAGAATTAGCCATAATTGAAGTATAACTTAATATTATAAATATGACTATATGGTTTCTACCTTCTATGCTAGATTATTCACTTAAGATTCTTATCGTTGTATGATATTATTATTAGCATTTTTTTCACCATTTGAAAATTATTTTTAATATACCATGATGTATTTACCATAATAATCATTATGTATCCTTTATTGTGATGTATGCCTCTTATGTAATGTAATGTATTACCTACGGGAGGTTTTTGGAGGGTCTTCCCTCTCGTCCTTTGGCGAATGCCAGGCAATCCTATGTTTAATATGTTATGCTCCCCTCCAGCGCTGTCACCTGGCCTGAAGGCCAAATTGCAGTGTGGATTTAAATAAATATAAATAAATCTAAATTTTATATAGAGTAAGTCTAACCTAAAGAAATAAATTAAGAAATATTTACTTCAGATGTGTATAAATTAATAATAAGGAAACTACCACAGATTTCGTAATAGTGTGATGTATCAATCCATGTGATGTGATTATCCATGTAATATATAGTAATAGACATTTATCTATATTTTACTTTTTGACGATCGAGGGCATCGGCGATGTTTTATATAAATATATAGACGCTATATAAAATAGTAAATTGAATTTTATGTCTGTTTTTAATATTTGATCGCACTATTAATATTCTAAGTGATTAGTGCGATACTGAAATAGAATAATGTAACTGTATGTTTCTTAATAGAGTTTATATATCATGTTATAAAATTGTTTTAGAAATGCTTGAATACTTTAGATTTTGATTTCAATTGAAAATCGTATGATCGCTTTACTTAAATGGTGTCTCCACGTGAGCCCGTATCTTGTTCAGAAGGACCATTTGGTGAATTTTTTTATTATATGCAATTATATTCAACCTGCACTCTACATTACTTAATTTTTATTAATATTTTGAAATTGAAAATGGATAATTTAACTAATATTCGCAAGTATAAATAATAGTTATTACTGTTGCTATTGTTTGAAGGGTGAAGGTAGTTGGGTATAAAATTAATTCTTTATCGTTCTGGGAAGTGCTCAAAATACATTCTCTATAATCCGCACAAAGCACACTTTATGGACAAAATTGAGCATTTGGGCCTTCTGGGATAGAAGCTATGATCGATTCCTCACTTTTCTTGGGGGTTTCCCGTTGGTACTGATACCACATAAAAGTGCCAAGTCAAAGACACTTGTAGTTACGGCTGAGACTCCATAACCTACGTGTAGCAGTACAATATATACTGGAGTACCTACCTAACGTACATTTTAATAAATGTTGACGAGAAAGGTAAAGAATGTCTGAGAGGTAAGAAGATGAAATTAAATAGCATAAAAATTGTTTGTGAAAAAAAACGGGTTTAACATTTTTCTAGGTGGAAAATCTCGCTATATCTATGGCAATGCACGCGTGTTGCGTGGTTGCCTAACTTCTATTTTCAGTTGCAAATTTTGCATAAAAAAGGTGCATTGAGTTGAACGGCCGGACATGTGTCTGTTATTTTGGTGCAAGAAAAGTGTCCTGAAATTTTCGTGTAAATCCGTGTTACACAAACCTGACGCGTACCTTGTAAGTAAAACAGTGTTTGTTTTGACAAACACTGAATTCCCGAAAATCATCACTTTATGGAATCTTCATTTAATGAAGCCTTCTTACCAGATTAAGACGTTTTTGTGATTAAAGCAAGCAGAGTTAGTTTAGGAATCTAACTTTACGAAATGTTGGTATTACGAATCCAACCTTCGGAAAATCCAATTGAAAATTTTCCTCCTTTTCACACCTCTTGTGCTCTAATACAGGGTTTCCCAACCTCTATGGTCTGCGGTGTTCTCCAGACGACCAATGTACAATGAGTTTCGTATGTATGCAGAGAGAAGAATGTATCGCATCCTTAGATACTTTCTCGTTCTATGTTCTTTATCAGGTTAATACGAGGGTATGAACGCAAACTCGAACGATCCGCGAGGGTATTCTCGATTTGTTTCCCATTTCGCATTCGCACTTGATAGATAGTCTAAATATAGTTTACAGAATTTCAGACCACGATGTTATAGCTGCAGTGATGAAATAGCGAATGGTTCTAATGGTTAAATCCCTTAATGCCACCTCGGCAGGTTTATATCATTCCCGAAGCAAGGTTTTCGGAAATCAGGGGTTTATCAATGAGAGCAGGGAGGATTTCTGTTATTTTTTGCGAAGCATTAATATTGAGGATGGCTGGATAGAGTTCCTCCGAATACTAAAGGAAGACTTAATTACGTACGTCCCGATTAAATCCGTGAGGGAGCGCAAAGAACCACGTTGGATGAAAGCGAAGTTGCGGGCGTTGCATAGGTAGCAGAGGACTTAACACTCGCGGATTAAGAAGCTTGAGAAAATCGGGGTTAACTCCGATTTCGAGCGGGAAAATATGTGGAGGCTCGAAGGATGGTTAATGATGATGCTCAGAATGAATTTCAGGAATACAGATCTAAAACCATTTTAGTCTTCAGGTGGTGACCAGAAAGAATTTTGGTTATATGTCCGCGAATCTCGTGGAGGTCAATATTTAGTACCTGATTAATGACGAGGGAGTTACGATTAGTGAATCGGTAGGCAAAGCGAATCTACTAAATCGACACTATCAGGAGTGCTTCACACTTACAGGAGGAATTCCATTTATCCTTTACACTTGCAGTATATACTCATTACTTATACTTACAGAAATAAGTCACTTACTTTCTTTACAATTACTTCACTTTACTTTAAGAGTGATGATGGATGCACTAAAGAATTTCCTACGCTCGTTGATTCAGAGATGTGACCATTCCAGTTGTCAGTGACCATTAGGTTAGGCTATTCGCCGATGACACTGCTATTTACAGAGAGGTCGTATCACAGGATGACACCGTTCGTTTACAGAACGATCTAAACATTTTGAATGTAAAGAAGTGCGTCGCAATGTATTTTACGCGTCCTTCCAATATTACCCGCGCACCGTATCATATTTCAGAACATCCTATGGAATTCGTGAGACATCATAAATACCTAGGAATTACTCTCAGTAGAAGTTTTTCCTTCAAAGAGCACATTCGAAGTGTAGTAGGAAATGCGAATGGGATGCAAAGGTTTGCCAGTAGGATTCTGAGGGGATTTTCGTCGAGAGTGAAGGAAGTAGCGCAGTTTTCCCTAATTAGACCTCTCCTCGAGTATTGCTGTGCAATTTGGGATCCTCACGAAATAGGATTAGTCTCCGATCTTGAGATGGTTCATCGTAGAGTGGCTAGGTTTGTCAAGGCAGATTTTAGATTCGAAAGTAGCGTTTCGGCTATCCCTCGGGTGGACTTCGCTTAGGGATAGAAGACTTGATTGTCAACGTAAGCTTTTCGAAAAGTTTACTACACTTATCGTAGAGGAGATAGTTTCTACTGTTATTCCAGTTAGCAACGTGCGCGAGAGAGAACTAAGAAGCGATTCAGAGAAGTGATTGCCAGGACGGATAGTTACTTCTGGTCGTTTTTCCTGCGAAGTATTATTACAGAAGCTAATAACTGTTAAGGTGTTATCGGTGTTTTTACACCCCCTTCCACGCGCCACTAGCGGCTTGTA
The DNA here is from genome assembly GCA_000376725.2 of Ladona fulva. NCBI lineage: Eukaryota > Metazoa > Arthropoda > Insecta > Odonata > Libellulidae > Ladona > Ladona fulva. The sequence continues at coordinate 1,124,099 of KZ311704.1, forward strand.
GGGTTTAAATGTAAATACAAATAATTTCATTTAATAATATCAATTCAATTTCAATCTCACAAGTAGCGCTTAGAAAGCTGGATATAATTATCCGTATATAGAAATCTGCAGTCAAATTCTATCGATATATTCCTCCAGCTAAGATAGCGGCGCGGAGAGAAAAAAAGCAATGCCGAGATAGAGGAGGATTCGAAATAAAACGACTTGCGGATGAATCGGCTGTTTCTTACCACCTAAACTTCTTGTTTTTTATTTCCCTTTCATTCTCTCTCCCAATTCAGAACCTTTCTCTTAAATAAAACGGAGAATCCAAAGGGAAGATTGTCTCCACGCGCCTTTCTCGCCGTTTAACCTCAAAGGCATAAAAAATGAGACGTCTCAAATGAGGATGGAATGAGGGAAGGGCGTTTATTTATGGCGCCGAAAAGTAAAATGAAGTCGCGACGGCGGCGGCGTGGAACACATCAAAAGGAAAATTAGGAGTGGCAGGTGGAGAAGGCGCTGGGATTAAGTGGAGGGATGAGAAGAAGTGAAATATGAAAATAAAAAACGAAAATATCGACGAAATCGAAATATGCGAGAAGTACAAAATTTGAAAGATATCGAATCGAGAAAAGTACGCAAAACATTCCACGGGACGCAAAAACTAGTTTTTTTGGAGTAGATTTTAAAGAGGAAAACGGTAGTTCGAAAGCTCCATATAGAGCTGTCGGAAAGATAAATATACGAAAATATCTCGATAATACAAATCGATAAAATTTTAGAATGGAGGAAAAACTAAGTTTTCAAAACCGATAATAAATAAGGATTCTCCTCCGATGTTAAGGGAATGAGAGTATCGCAAACATAAATATATTTCGAAAAAGACGACAAAACATCGATATTTAAAACCTCATCCAAAAAAATAATTTGTTTCGGAGAGTAGTTCGTAAAGAGGGAAGTTTCGTCGAATCACGGACGCTTGGAAGGAGACTTGTGGTCCAATGAAAACCGAGGGGGGAGGAGGGGGGAGGGAGGGATCGGAGGGGGAGAGGGAAAAGAGGGAATGAGTGAAGATGGTGTAGAAAGGGGTGGAATGACTCCTCACCTCATCCGGAACTCCGCCCCATTCAACCCCCTCTACGAGGCACGAATCTTACCCCCACCAAGTATACATTAACCCTTTTATTTCACCCCCTCCTTTCCTCACCTGTAATAAACAGGAAAAATCCCAGTCCCCTCCTACGGGAGCGATCATTCCGGCAACTCGTTATTTTTGTCTTTTTTCTCCGCCGAATTGATACAGGAAACCAAGGGAAGTTTTTTCCTTTAAATTATTCTCCGGGATCCTTGTCTCTCTCCCCCCATCGCCTCCTTACAAAAAAAAGGCGGGACTTGGCACCGCGACGCTTGACGAAGCCGCGCCAATGGTGTGTATCGCCACAAGTGACGCTGCCTCCGATGTCTTATTCCCTCTTTTTTCCACCACTCGAGCGGAGAAAACGCATTTCCAATGCAATCCGATCTATTCCGCCCTCTCCTCATCCCTCTAAATTGCTCCGATTTCAGATTCACGAAAATCAAACCCTTAAAACCCTGCGTCCCCTCTCCGAGGAGGAGACTAATTCCTCCCTTATCCTTTCATTTGAAAGGTGAAATGCTCGAAAGCGGTTAAAGCTGAGAATATATATATTTATGGATATATAGATAAGATAAGACACCGAGTTTGTCACTAAGGGAACATAGAGACATCGATCGTAGATATCATGGGTTCGATCCTATCGGGCTCCAAATAAGGTTCTTTCCCCTTTAAATACATTGATCGGATTTTCAAAAATTCGTTTAGGGCATTTTTCGTTAAGATAGAAGTTTGAAATTAACGATATCATTGGAATATAAGGCTTTCTATCGCACGCCGTAAAGATTTTTGCCTTAGTGACCACAGGTTCGATGCTAGGACTCGCCCATAAGGGGTACATAAAGGAAATTTCGCCCATAAGGGGTACATATGGCGTCTTTTCAAAATATTTTTTTCGGGACACTTACCAAAGAGCAAAATAGCTCAAATTCGGCACATGAATAGTATTTGAAGGTGTATTTCATATTCAAGCCTAACAACTCTTAAATTGATCCTCGGTTCGACCACAGGGCTGAATAAATATTTCTCTATAAGAAATGTATAGGAAACACAGATCATATTTCTAGCCACTTCCCGATACGATGTCAACAATTACAGGCGATGTAGGCGTGGTATCCTAGGTGCACATCCTATGTGCACCTAGGATAATTCCCACGGAGAAACGGACTTTTTTCATGTCACGTCCGTTATCTTAATAAGAATTGGGAATAGCCGATATATATTAACAATTTACGAGGCTTAACCATTCCAAAATATATCTAAAAACGTGTTTCTACTTCAATTTGGTTATTCATGAACTTGTATTACATACGATAATGAAACCCACGCAAGTATTGGCATGGGATCCAAAAATTAATTTACGCACTCCCAATCAATGCAATTCTCTCTTAAAAGATTGAATAATTTATTTGAGATTTTTGGCAATGAAAATTTTCGTGGGTACAATACTTCTATGCCATGAAAATAAACAAATAAAACAAATAAATAAATCTAACTATCCTATCCAGAGATAATATAAACTGATTAACGCTAGGATTCCCGCTGGAAATGTTGTATGATTTTTGAAAAGTGCTACACAGAGATGTAATCAGTTTCTCGTCTTTAATAGCTCAAGAAAGCATATTTATTTCAATGTTAATTTAAGCATGAGCAATGTAGATAATGATGACGATAAACAATATACAATTCAAAGAACTGAGTAAAGGAACGGATCTAAATCACGAAAAATCCACCGTCTGAAATTAAATCAGTAATTAAAACTTTAAATAAAAGAGGTTTCTTGAAAATTTCAATTCTAATAAACCTACCTTACTCCTATTTTAAGCATTAACTCATGATTTGAGACCAAGAGAAGTTCACGCCTGCAAATCCGAGCTTATACCCAGGAGAGACACTTTCTGATCGAAAAACTCGAAAATCTAACCTTTTTAAACGAGAATATAAGAGATGATTTAGATGTATGTCAATTTCTTTGACATAAATAATTTCAGAGGACGTGAGCCCCAGGCTCCCGTTCAATTCTGTGACAACGGAAATGGAAACTTTGCAAGTTTTTTTTTTTACTGAGAACGTTCAACGACACACCGTTTCCAGTCTAAGCAATGAAAGCATCGAAGCTCCCACTGACAAGTCGCGTTCAAGTAAATACTTTTAACTGTGACTTTCGAAGTACATTTCCAAACCCCGTAATAGGCTTATTCTTATATTCGTCCTCTCACTCTCCTACAGAAAAGGAGGACCATAAAATAAAGTCCTGAATGGCCCTGGAGCATAACTAAAGACCGTTGTATCTGCACCGCTACCTTTTGCTTCCTCAAAATTCACAACTCCCTGCTCAATCTCTCTTTCTTGAACCATTATCCTCTTCCGATTAAAGATTTAACACCCAAAGGACTTCAAGATGACGCGAGAGGATATTTAATGGACACTCGAACAGAATTACGGCTGGAATTAAAAAAAAGGAAAGGGCGTTTTAAGTGCCTCCGTAACGAGGAGCCATTCATCTGCTGCGGCGGCGTCGCTAATGCATCGTTAGGGTCTCCTAAGCAAACACACGTCAAGCAGCGCCGAAGGAAAAGACGGACCTTCCACGCACCTCTTCACAATGGATGCCAATCACTCGTCTGTTTGCTCAGGGACCTGCGTAATAACTCGCCTTTGGCCACCAAGGACCGGGTTCGGGGCGAGGACACATTTCATCCAATTACGGGGAGTAGCCATCAACAAGCAGAATGGCGTCCTCATTTTGAACAAAGTCGATCCATTTTTGAGGGTCTTAATAGCTGGGAAGCGCAAAATTATTACTCTTAGTTTCATTCCATACATTAGAACTGTTTCGGAATGTTATTTGCAATCCCCCAACAGTTTGGTGAAACAACTGTCATGTAAGGATATTGTCGAAAAGTAATTCTACAGAGTGAATGATTTGTATTTTGACCCGAGATTTCGTCATATTACTAGAACTTGCTACTGAAAGCGATTACGCCTACCGATAAAGATATAAAAGACAGGGAACCATGTCTTTAAATATTAAGCAATTAGCAAGTTGTAAAATAAATGCATCTTAAAGAATTGGTCCCGAATATAGTTTATTCATCATATAAGCTAAATATCCACTCATCTCCTCCGTAATGAATTAAGAATCTCTTTCGTTAACTTTATTTAATTTTTATGCGATTATTTTGAAACTAATATGTGAGGACTTCTATCTTTAACTCCATTACGGAGCAGCTTCTCTTTCATTGCACTTTCGATCATATTAGGTGGAATTCGAGCAAACTGATTTAGCTCTTTTTTCTATTTTTTCACTCCCCACAAAACAAGAATTCGTATAATTTTCAACTTCGCCAATTAGAAAAACAAATTCTTCGCTTTACTTTGAAGGGAGTTAGCAGAAGATAGATATGATTTTCAGAATATGTATATGTTCGTTCAGAGTACACTTACCTGGGACGACTGGTTACGACAGGAGAGAAAAAAAGGATCAATTAAGTTAATCGAAGAATAAAACTAGGATAGAGTGCTTTCGGAAGGAACACCATATTCTGAAGTCAAAAATGCCAATGGTCTTGAAGAGAAAGGTCTTCAATCAATGCATTCTACCAGTTTTGACATATGAAACATGGGTGTTAAACACAGCAATTACCCAGCGACTTCAGACTACACAAAGAAGTATGGAACGATGTATGCTTGGAATCACAAGAAGAGACAGGAAACGCAACACCTGGGTTAGGAAGATAACAGGAGTGACAGACATCATAGATAAGGTAAGATCACTGAAATGGATGTGGGCAGGCCATGTTGCAAGGAGAAA
>KZ311704.1:1138959-1212559 GCA_000376725.2 Ladona fulva
ATATAGAACGCTCTGTAAACGATAGAATAAGAGTTTTTAACAAAAAAGTTTTAAATAAATAATCATATGAAATAAAAATATTGAGAACGAATTTCGATAATACAGAATAAAACTATAAACTGCTATCAACCAAATCCGGGCAAATATCCAATGTTGGACTCTCCATGTTCTCCATGAGATCCATGTGGGTATTTTACGTTGTAACGAACTTCAAATGTGTAGTTATGTATGATGAATTGCCGATCAATATCTCCCGGTAATTTTATATCAAGGGAAAATTTTTGATGCTTTTTGGCCGTGTGGAGAATTTAGCCATCTATACGTCAACAGCATAGATGTTTATGTGTAGGAAATGATAATTAAGCAAGGAAAATATACGCGTCATGAGTATCGTCTATCGTATGTCTCACCTGTAACTGTGCAATGAAAGGATGTGAGGGAAAATAAGTTATTGAAAGTACGAATCCTTCTCGTCAAAAGAACTCACGAAGTCTATCTGCAGCACAATTAAAATCTTCCAACAAAACATTCTCAAATACATCAAAAATTAAGCTATTTTAAAGAAAGTGAGATTTCTACGTTGATAACTATTTAAGACAAAGATGCAACCATAATAGTCACTACCTAGAAAAGCATTTGGTACACTGAAAGTTTAGTAAAAGGAAAATAGCTCAAAACTTGCAACACTGGTGCCCAAAAAATTTCAGAAACATATCTATAACATCGATTAACTTAGAAATTTGCATGAGATACAGTTATAGAGTAAGAAATAAAGCGTAGTATTACGTACTCTCGCGATTGTGTAGAAATATCTAATAACGTAAAAACGGTTATTTTCAAAACTAGTGCTACTTCAGGGACTCATTTGCAAAAGGTTTTCTGTTTAGTTTCGTTGGTTTTGTACCCTAACTTAAGTGATGAAGAAGAAAGCCCCTGAAGAATACAAGAGAATTTAGCAAATGGTTATAACCAGGATAATATAACTATAGTGCACAAATTCTAAATATTAGTAAATTCTAAGCCCCTGAAGAATACAAGAGAATTTAGCAAATGGTTATAAGCAGGATAATATAACTGTAGTGCACAAATTCTAAATATAAACCTAAAGTAGGAACCCAAGAGCATAGAATGATCATAATCATATTATAAAGAAAATAAACAAAGTTAATAATCGGAGAGTGTCAAAAGTTTTAAAGAAACTTCTGCCGATTAACTTTGATTTCGTAAATTGCTGTATTTAGAGCGGTAACCGGAGGTATCAATCATAAAATAATATCCTGAGAGCGCCATAAAGTCGTATTTCTCAAATGTCAATCCAAATCATTTGGTGAAAACCACTTCTGGAAGTAAGGCATGCCTGTTTAGTTATTTTGAGAAGACGTCTCAAAGGCACATCAATCCTTTCAAACAATATTAGGAATTCATAAATAATAAAAAACTCTAATTTCTCGTCCGTCGAAATAAATGTGTTTTTGTTCAGAAGAGAGTGGATAACTCAACTCTAATTTTGCATTTATTCTCTCACCACGCTACTTAAATGCCTAAAAGTATCACGATAAATATTAAAATAAATAGATATAGAATAATACATATTTTATAAACTTACCCGTTATTAATTATTTCCTGCGTTAGAAGATATTTCGATTTAAAAGTTTCACATTTTACATATCATTTCACCCGTTACACGATTATATTTAGTTAATTCTGCTTTCACTTGAGAGTCACACCAACTCGAATATATTCTCCGAAATTAACGCCGTTTCATTATGAACGATGATTAATGGCCTTTTCTGCGGATTTCGAAAACACAACATTTGTTGAGCCGCTGCGTCGAGTATTGTGGGCATAAATACCAACATTCCCATCTAGATTTGTAGTTTGTTTGCTTCCCTAATGTTCCGCAGAAAAGAACGACTATAATTCTAAAACATAAAGATGATTTTCTTGCACCGATTCCTCAATTTCTCATCGTTGTTTATCACATGATAACGGCTTACTACACTTTGCGTTATTACTGCAAAATCGAAGAAAAGTGAAAGGAATAATAAATTTCAAAGCCAGAAAAAATACCTCGAATAGTAAAAATTTATTATAACGTTAGAATCTTAAAATTTACAAGTATAGCCCTAATTATCTCTAATCTTGACGGAGAAAAACAGATCGAAAGTTGAACTTCTCCTTCAGATGGCAGCACCGATCAATGCCGAAGCTCTAGGAAGAGATATTTTACCATGAAGTTGGCAATGGGGAATAAATCAAACAACATATTTTGTTAATTTCACAACATAAATAAGATAATAAGAAGTAACGGCTAAGTTACGTCTCAGCTAAAGTTAACACGCCAACCAACAAAGCAAATGAAAAAACCTCTGCAAATTATGGCACGATGATAATTAAGTAATTTCGTTAGTTATAAAGTTTTCACATTCTTCCTGACGAATACCATGCACTAATTACATTGTGAATAGAAAATTGCGCACCGTTATGTTATCGCGATTTTAACCAAAAATTACTTCATCCAGCATAGCTTGGAATAAATTAACCTTTCGTCATTGAAGAAAGGAAAAAAAATCTTTTATCCGTACCACAATATACATTTATACCACGATCATGGTTTCGACGCTTCACGTAGGAATTGTACAAAAAATTAATTTTTCCCATTGCATTTCGAATATAAAGGAAAAGGACAACATTTGAAGGCGTGCGCCAAGGAAAAGGACAACATTTGAAGGCGTGCGCCAAGGAAAAGCCCAAGGAAAAACGGTCCAGTCAGACTTCTTTCACGTCCGTTTTTCCTTCGAATATGCTCGATTATCTCTTTATAAATGTAACTCATACGCATTTATTGTGACGCGCGAACTTTAATGGATATCCTGAATTTTGGAATTGTTCGCTTATAACGACGGTAGAGCGCGTGAAATACATAGCAACGCATTAATTTATATGCAAATCAAGCTGCCAATCTTTGAACCAACTTGATATGACGCTTAGGTCGTTCTATATGATACTACTGTCATCTTCTGAGAGGTACAGCCTCTCTAGATGTGAAAGTATCATAGGCATATAATTTAATCCTACTTTTTAATCGTACAGTATTAGCGGAACGGTAATTAAAGTAGTGGACTCGGTAAAATATCTCTGAATCACTCTTACGAATAACATGAACTGGAGCACGCATATCCGTAAGATTTGTGCTAGAGCTACTAGAAAACTCGGTTTCATCAGGCGTATTGTCGGTAAATGTGACGAAAAAGTTAGAGAACGATGTTATTTTACGTTGGTTAGGCCTCATCTTGAATATGCATCAAGTATATGGGATCCGGCAGACGATACATGCATCCGTGAACTCGAGAAAGTGCAACGGAAAGCGATACGTTTTGTTAAGAAGTGCTACGATAAAAAAGCAAGCGTTACCAAAATGCTGTCAGATGCAGGTTGGGAATCCTTAAAAGATAGGAGACTAGAAGCTAGATTGCGATTGCTTGATAAATTTAGGGAAAGTACATTTGCGGAAGATATAGTAGATATTATGAGACCCCCCTGCTACCTTGGACGATCCGACAATGAGCGCAAAATAAGAGAAATAGATGCTAGGACGAGTCGTTTTAAGAATTCATTCTTTCCGCGAACTATACATGATAATAATAGGCTAAAAAAATAGTCCGAACGCCCGGTGTTTTCACCCCCTGCCACACGCCGTAAGGCGGCTTACAGGGTATGTATGTAGATGTATATCCATTAGGTCGTTAATGTAAATGAGAAACAATATCGGATTTCATCGAAATCGGATGAATAGATAGAGCATGATGCTGAAACAGACGGACAGGCAATTTTTTAAGGAGTTTTGGAATCAGTGTCACTTCCAATTAAACCCATGCTACCACTTTTTCGAAAATTCATTTACACCACATTATAAATAACAGATTTATTGTAAAAATAAATATATAAAATATATTTGTTTTTAATTCACAAAGTATGTCACCAATAGCACGTTAAAATGAGAGGAAAATATCAAACAAGAAAAGACATCGTATTAAAAGCACAAAACAGAATTATATAAAATAATCAATTAAATATCCGGAGCAATTATTTCTTACGTTGAGATGGCGAAAGAGTCAATTTCGGTGATTGCTTGCGAAACTTATACAAATCAATAGATTAATAATTAGGGAACCAATGATTGCGAGAACGCCCCTTTTAACTCGTCTTTTCACAAGCAGCATATTTAATTTAGCGAATAAACCCAAAGTCGACAGCGGGAATAAAATAGTCCAACACAATTAAAGCGTTCCGAAGAGCAAATGGCCTTCCTCTTTTCTTTTAAAGAGGTATTTGAAGGAGCGAGTCCACGCAGGTGGCATTCAGGAGTGGAATGAATAGACGGAGGTGGCGAAAGGAAAAAGGGAAGAATAAAAATTGATGAAAAAGAAGCGGAGCGATTTATTCTAGAAAAGAGAAGGCCAAGCAGTCATTATCACGCGTTCCTGAAATTGCCCCTAACAATTTTCATCATTATTTAACGTTAATTAATTATCATTATCTCATTATACTCTTGATAAACATTTATCATTGGATCCAAATTATTTGACGATATCTTCCTGATTTTAAGTGTAAACATACGAAATATTTTTATATTTCTTCATATGAGCTGGATCCCAATGGAGATTATTAAATGGTTTGAACGGTAAATATATAAATACAATGCAATGGAAATAAGTTAATCGTAGTATTGCATACTATTATCACTTCGATGCAAAGAAGCGGACTGTGGAGAAAAATTGATCGAAAGTTTAGAAAAATACTCGAACAAATAATATTTGCCGCCCAAAAATAAGCAAACGTCGCAAAGTCGTATGACTACATCTAGTACTGTTTTTATAAGTAAATTAAGACTTATGAAGACATTCGTGGGTATCGCAAAGGGTTTTAAAACTGCACTTTTTGTTGTGGATTAGGGAAAGGCGAATAACGGCATGGATGAGCCGCGCGGCTGAAACCCAGGAAATGTTTCACACCTGTTATTCCTTATACTGTCTATTTTTCATAAATATCTGGAGTTTTAATGAAAACCAAAATAGTAGCTCTATTTGCATTCAACAGAATAAGTTCGAGCAGTTTCCAAGAAAAGACGTGCGAGCTAGTTGGAAAAAATAGTATAGTGAACCATAAAAATGACACATTCATCGCAATAGACCTGTAAAACTCGAATTTTAACAAACAGCATTCGGTGAAAATTAACAGTGGATAAATGGTTTATTTTTAGGTTTGAGTGTATATTTCAAGACATGTTTTTGAGGTAAATAGCGATATAAGTGACGAAATAGGTGTGAGAAGAATAAATGAGCTGAGGCAAAGATAAGGGAAGCGTAATATTTGAAATAGAAAGGTAAACGGAGCAGAATTACAATCCGCCGCACCTCACGTCGTTCTTAATTGGTCTGTTTCCCGCGTCCGAAAATTGGCAGCATTAGCGCATTAATTGAATCGTCTCATTACTCAGCCCCTCACTTTTCGTCACCGAAAACATCCGAGCGGATGGAAACCGAATGCGGGAAAGGAATGCCGCCAAAGAAATCAACTGCAGCGTGAAAGGGATGCGAATAATTCGCATGGGAATTGTGTTTTAGCAAAGCCATCGGTTGATGGACAGACATCAGATGCGCATTTGGGAGAATATTGAAGGAAACGGACAAGGATGCCCTCTCCTAGGTTTGTAAAAGTTTGTGAATGTGTGAGGAGGTGAGAATGCCCATATATATTCAGTTTGCATACTCTAAAAGAAATCCTTAACAAGATCTGACATAATTCCTAATTGCCTCGTTATTATTATTATTATTAACATTAGCAGGATTATAACTCCATTAATACCAAACAATTATAATCACATTTTTGTTTCTTAGCGTCAAGAGTTCATCCTTCAAAACCAGAATATTTTCTACCAGTCTTAAGAGACAATTTTTCCAAACGATTTTCGAAGTATGGTTTTGTGAACTGGTAAAGATTTTTCGAGGACATTTGTTTTTTACACATTGACGAAATTTGCAACACAGTTGATATCCTGCCAAAGTTTATTATATTTTATTACTATACGACGAAGTTGTAGCCAAAGGTAATGTATTGATCTAAAACATCGAAAGTTATTTCAACAGATTCAGCATGGTTCATCTACATATGTAACCTGCAACCCTTTCGGCGTGTGGCAGGGGGTGCAAGCACCATGACTCTATTTCTCTAATCGAATGTTTCTTCCATAGTGCAGAGCAAACCTACTTTCTCTGCCTAAACAAGCGTTCAACCGAAATAAAATATTACATACCTTTATTTAAAATGAGTAAATCTAAACAAACGTTGGAGAGTTCCGAACGGAGAAAACTATTTCAGCAAACAACAGCTGTGGAAGATCCAACAAAGAGCTGTGGAAAATCCAACTGAAGTCAGTCCAACTTTGAGTTGTTTGAGCACGAATATTCATTAGAAGCAATCGTCAATCTCATCCAATGCTCTTAAGTCCCTTCTGGAAAAGTACTTATTAACACTGCGCATTTGACAAGAAAACTTCTCCGTGTATCGGACAATTTTTGAACAGTTTTTAGCTCGGATTGAAGAGAGGACTTGTGAACAAATGTTAAGGGGAGCGGTGGAGTGGCGGAGTCCGAAGTTGAAGGCGCTGTCAGCCGGTCTCCTTCTGAGGCCGAGCATCGACATAACCACACGGCGGATCCACAGCAAAGCAGTCGCAAATCTGCGGAGAATATTACGCGCTAATAATGTCACAAAAATTCTCCGTGTAAAACAACGCAGACCAAAAAAATATTGTCTGTGGAGACCTGTCAAATAAAGCTGTTTACAGTATAGCACGCCTTTATCTCGAAAATAAAATATATCGCAGGAATCTGTCCTTACAGATATATTTTGTCTTTATGCCCTCTATATTGCTGATTGATGATTATTTTATTGATGTTGTTTAACTTTAAATTCATCGTTTTCTTTTCCGGTTCTTTTTCTTAATTGCCATTGCTTTTTTATTATTGGGTCTAGTATATTACATATAATTTTTTAGATTTTAAATACGGCAAGTATTATCATTTTATGATATTATGACATGCATTAGATATCCAACTTATAATAAATACTGTGCATATTTTTTGGTGTGATTTGGCTTTCATTTGCATCTTCAAACTGTTGCTTTCCTAATCACAATGCACCGTGGGCTATGTTTCATGAATCACATAAATGATTCACATCAGTACTTTTTGTATTCTTTACACCTTCCGTTTACGATTATTACTATACTATCTCTCCCCCTGTTCAATGTCAATTATCCATATTAAAGCAATCACTTTCTTCATAATTTTGCTGTGAGTGTAAGCAAACTTTTCATCTTCCTCTTAACCGGAAATTACCGTTATCAATAGATAAATGATAATTAATTATCAATTAATATCGTTTGCAGTTTACTGCCAAGCAAAGTCGATTACGATTGAATTTATTTTCTCCATCCCAGTTTTTAAAACTCTTTGGAAGAATAGAAAACAACAGATTTAGCACAAGGCTGATGGAACTGCTTTCAATTTTTCTTCAAATAGATGAAAATGATGAACAAATCGTTGGGATGGATTTCCTGGAAATGATACTTTAATCTTCTCAATCACTTGCTTTATTTTAACATCGGGAGAATGATTTTGTTGCATTAAGTCTGAAATTTTGCTGCATTAAAGATACCTAAAACATTCCCATTCAAATTATTAATATCCAAACTCCTAAAGTTTGTTACAGCGTAAAAAATGGAAAATTGTATTATAAATACACTATATATTATTTAATAATTTCACAATATAAGGGTTAGATATAAAATTTTAAAATATTAACTTTTAAGATAACAATCTATTTAGAAAATGGGTTCCTTTACGAAACCTTTCTTTTCATAAAAAGCTCCAATTTGAAATGAAAACGTGATGCATATTCATACTTTTACCAAATCAGAGAGCTCACTTGAAAATCTTTCAAACGATGTCATCAGCGAAATACTCATCTGCGATGCCAAATGCAGGAGTCGCTTCATGAATACGCATTCTAAGGTCTCATTCTTTGGAAAGTGTCTGCATTACACCGCATCCGCCTATTAAACAAGGAAAAATACTCATTTTTAAATAATCACCAAAAGGCACTTCTCTCACGAATGTATTCTTCCAACTCATGATTAAACTAATTCACACTAATAATTTTGCTATAAAGCCGAAAAAATGTGTGTCCATAGAGTTAGTGAGAAATAATTAACGATACTCAATAAGAGTTCATTCGGAAAACGCAGTATTTATTTAACAATTTCAATGTATGAGGTCAAAATATTCAATAGATATTTGATGAATTTATTTACGCTGATTAACTATGAGGAAGTAAACGGTGATAAATACTAATTCCAACTTTAAGGACTTTCAAAAGAAGAACAGATAAACAACTCATCCCCTTGACGATCACGGCAATTGTTGAACTCTAGCTCACGCATTACCCCATAAAAATACACGGATATTTAAGTTCGTAAGGAGTTAACGGTACGGACTAATGACATTTTATAAATAGTAGGGATTCCGACATATGCAAAGTACAAGACGCAGGAGCTGAAATACGGCCATGCAGAATTATTTTTTAATCAACCCGATTTACTAATAAACATTTATACGTTGGTTTGTCGCGATCGATATTTTAAAATATCAAGGCGAAAAAATATTATGACGAAAAAAAGGTAAAATTTTTGGGGTACGAACGAATTTCAACTTTTCGAAATTCTGCCAACATTGTTGCTTTAAAATCTATCCTAATTAGTATTTTTTTTTAATTTGGGGGTCAGTTATAATATACTTACCATTCAATGTACGTTAAGTTCTATCATTCTTGACGGGGGCGTTTAGGGATGATGCCGAGTTCATATTATTATCCTACAAGAACACGATTGGAATTTAAAGGGAGAATTAACGGATATATGACGATAGTATATTTTCTAACTAATCCCATGGCTTCAAATTGAAAATCACAAAGTTTTTATGAATGTTAATCTCATAGTTATAATTGACAAAATATTCCCTATAATCATTTAATTATCATCAATTTTATTTGTCATGTATCCAGGATCAAATAAACTATTTGTCGGTAATACATGTATTGAGTATATAATCAATATGATTTGGCCTTACTAGGTGTGAATGTATAAGAAATGGTAGCTTATGCATAGATTTTACTTCCAACCGGTTTCGACTCACCCGAGTCATCATCGGGAAATTACCATATTTTATTAACTCAAAATTTGTATAAAATATGGAAATCCCCGGTGCTTTGTACCCGTTAATGACTCGGATTAGTCGAAATCGGTCGCAAGTAAAACCTGAATGGAAACTACAAAGTTTTTCATTCCTTAAATACCATATATTGAGTTATTATTGTCTCACGACGGAGACTTTCTGACTTAGGTGGACTAGATATTTACTAAAACAGAGATATTTTAAGATCAAATTAAGTTCCGTCGTTCTTGAAAGGGGCGTTTACTAGTCACATATAATCATTAAAAGCTCTGTGTATTCTTATAAAAGAATGAATAAGCTCTGATTCAACAACTGAGTTGAGTTGATCACTTGAGTTTTTCTTTTGTATTTTTAATGTATGTACCGGTAATTTTCTGTTTGAATATGTGTTATTAATGGCTAGACTCACATTGTATTGCTTGTTTTTTATTTTGCTATATTCTTTGGTTGAACTAATATGCACGCTCAGGTTAGTTTTCCTATTGTGAGCAATGAGCTGCATTAATTTGTTGTTTTTATCGGTATTTCATTATTGCAATTGTTCCTTTTCGTCCTGTCGACAGGCTTTTAGCCTGACAGAGTGTCAATGTTCATGTTGACATATATTAAAAATAAATATTATTATTATTCCTGCACTTTCTCAGCGTTTAAACTGGAACAATTTCACCTGTCCATTTGATGGAATGGCTCTGAATTAACCTCAACACATGCAATTCTTGATTTACCGATGAATCGAGACACTTACGCACAATGTGACAGATCTGTAGTAGGACTGCTTGTTGTTCCATATTAATGATAACGCTCTTTAAACCAAGCTCCTCCGTAATCTTATGATACTGTTCGTCTCCAACCCTTCTGCAGAAATAACCAAAGGGATGACCTGAATGTCCGTTAATTTCCAGATACTTTTTATCTGACATGCAAGCTCTTCGTATTTGTCCCTTTTTTCTATCTCCACTCTTCGGATGTTAAGGCACGTCGATGATTATTGCATATTTGTTGGCGTTAACAATTAGTAATATATCATGTCTATTAGAATGTATGGTTTTCACGGTCAAGACAGGCCTATCCCTATAGAAGACGATGTTGTTCTTCTCCAAGACAGGAGCAGGTTGATTAAAATGTATATCCTCATCAAAAAGTTGAAATCAAGGTAGCAACTTGATTTTGTCTTCCCAAATATGCTGTATCAGCTAGATTTGCTCATCCAGCCGTTATATGTTCAATAGATTCCCCAGGTTTGCCACATTTTCGGCACCTATCTTGGACGTCCAACTTCAGGATGTGATTTTGGTGGCTGAAGGTTTTTATAACCATGTCCTAAATTACGAAAATGAAGCCTGGGTTTGAGGATACAAGTATCCTCTTCCTATCCATTGTAATGACGTTCCCCTATCGATATATGCACCATTTAGCAGTGATGGGAACTTTCCATGTAGATCCTTACTTTTCCACTCTAGTTCATCCTCCTGAATACATTTCTACAGTGTTTCTTTCTTGCTTCATTTATTACTGTTATAATTACTATTACTACTATAATAAAATATAAATAATCATGTTATTATCAAACAACATGCAAGGGTATTTAATAATAATAATATCATTACTAGGTTTACACGCTAACCACCGAGTCCGGCTAATTTATGTACATGTAAAAGATGTCAATATAATAAAAACCATCTCGATTCTGCGCGAAAACAGAAGGTTGGCAATTTTCACATACTTCATAACCTCCAGATCAGTCTGATACTTCTAGATCGAAAAGTGACAGTAAATTTTGTATCCCGAAAATCGCATAATTGGTTACATTTCGTTCGTAAGTAGAATTGTTTTCATTCGGTCGCTTCTCGGATCGACCAATATAAAAAGCTCAAATGGGGATTTGCGCTCCCAAATAAAATCCTTTTCTTATGTCTTTCACTCTACACACAATTTATCTTCCTCTTCTTTCACTTTCTCCTTTTCATTCCTGCACGTCACCGTTCCCCCACTATTCCATCCCCCCTCACATAATCGAATTCCAAAGCGGCCGCGCCCTAGCCGCAGGGCCCTCAAATGTGTCAGCCGCCCCCTCCGCCCGCCTCCCATCACCTGGAAGAAATCTCACCGAGAAAGAGGGAGCGTGAGAAAAGAGATGGACAGAATAATATATTGATAGACAAATAGAGAGCGCTGATGTCTCCTTCACTCACGTGATGCTGTAAGACAAGAGCACATTGAACGAAGTATTCATTTCCATTTGGTAGGTCAAACTCGAAGGAGGACAGTTCTATAGTTTGTTAGGAAAATGTCTAATATTTGGAATGTTTCATTAGCATTTCGGCAATTCCAGGATAAGATGGATTATCACGATGACTGAATTAAGTGTAAACTAACAGAAAATGTTTTACAATCAAATTTATTTTAAACTTATATGTATTCGTGTTAAATGATTTCTTGAATAATAGTTAATTTTAGATAAGTATCTGCAGACTAATTACAGATTACCAATCTGGAATTTATCGCATGACTTGTTGATTACCATCATTAGAGCAACACTTGATAATAATGCTTTCTCATCAGTCAGTTGCCGTCATCTGAATTTTCTTACAATTGAATGTTGAAACGTTCCTCCGGTAGATATGTGAAACTCCCCAATTAATGAAAAAGTAAGAGATATTCACAAATAAAATTATCTTACACAGACATCGTTGCATTGACTATCTCACTAAAACTATATAAGTTGTAATTTGATCAGGATCAAGTACTTCACGAAAATCAAAAGTGATACAGACCAACGGAGACGCAGAAATATTTCAACAGACATTATTATTTATTGAGAACATTTGAAACTCTGAGGGAAGGCAATAAAATGATTTAAATTAAAGAATAATGATAAGGGATTCTCAAATACTGCTGTGAAATAAATGCAGCGAAAGATATTTTCAACCGATCTTTTAATTTGAAAAATTTGCACCTGATTGCGAGTTATTCTTTCGCAGTCGATTCCCTTGCATTTTGTGCAACGAAAAGATGTACCCACGACGATATCGGTAGAACGAGTTCTGCTCTGTAAAAAATTCGTTTCAAACCTTCTAAAAAAGCAGGTAGTAGGAGGGGAAAGACGTGTTGGGGAAATTTTGTTTTGTCGTGAGATGGTTGGAATATAGGTAAGCCTTACATGCGCTGTTTGTGCAGAAACCCTAAAGCTAGAGGTACAGCACCATTTTGTATTAGCATTCTTAATAAAATCAACTTGGTAGGTTTTCACTTAGACAAACCGTTCAAGCACCATTCTTAATAAAATACTTGTACAAGATTTCCACAAAGAAATAAAAACACTTTGCCATGCCACATCATGCCATCATCGTGTAAAGGGAAAGACAAAACAACGAGTTATGAACAAAAACAAGTAGAGGGGCTGTTATGAGAATGTTAAGGGAATGAGGGGGTAAAAAAGGGGGGAGATGTTATGTGCAGAGAGGATGGGTGGAATTGTAGCTGGTATATATCCGTTGGCGAGCTAAGCATTTCTGTATCTGATAATGGCAAACTGCTCGAAAAGATCTACTTCCTTACCTTGGGTATGGAAGCGCAGCATAACAGTTATAAACTAGGAGGAGTGTTTGTTATCGTTTAAGTGTTTTACGAAATGTGAAATTAAGGATTTATGGATGTATGCTGTGCTCATCCGTTCTAGTAAATTACTACCTTGCTGATTTTCTTATGTACATATTATCACAGTCATTGCATTTTACGTTGTATACTCCAGATTTTTGGAGATGGTCAACATCGTCTTTAGATTACATAACAGAAAATGTAATATAATTCGGCTATAGAAGGCAGGTTAGTGGTATCTTTGGGCAGTATATTGATAAGGACCTGAAGATGTAGCTTGGCTACGAAACCTGGTCGTGCTTGTGATTTTTATTGTGGTGTAGTAAAAGGATTTTATCATGAAGCCGTTTTTATTGATAAGGAAATTAGTAAGAAGGGGAGTATAAAGGAATTTATGCCAGGGTGCAGTATTTTTACTAGAAGGGTTATTTGCGTAGATGTTTTTGGTTATTATTTTCTTTGTATTCTCTTAAGTTATCTATTGACAAAAGTTATGTCGTAGCCATATGAAAGAGCGAAGTCATATAAAGGCAAAGGGTACATAGACCGGTAGGCATCTCTCAGTTAATAAACGGTGGCGAGGCTTGGGTTGAGTCGAGGTGTAGAGTAGCGGTTGCAACAAGATGATGTGGGAACACTGCTCTCATTTTTTTAACCAGTCCACCGACAACTCTTAACATTACATTTCATGTTTAATGCTATAATTACAGCAATAAAATTGAGGATCCATCATTCCATAATTCCCGGAAAAGCTACATATTATCCAGACTTGAAAGTTTTCAGCGAAGCGTTTATTTCCCCTTATAATTCGTGCATCCATTAGAGTAAAACCTGGTCAGAGGACCCGCGCCCTAAATGGGAGTTCTCGGTTAACTGGCGTTTCAACCGAGAAATTACAACTTTCCATTTCTCGAAAGTTAAAAAACAGCATGGAAGTGTTATTTTTGGCCCTTTAATTTTTAAATGAGTGAGTTATACCTTAAAACGAAACGGGTCATTTAAAGTTTATTTTCTTTGCTACAGTTTAAAACAGCTAGAGAGTCCTAGAACTATAGCTATTTAAGATTGGCTACCTTTTTATCGCATTTTGATGAACGGTCAGCTTTTAGAACAAAGAGAGACTTCATTTCGGTCATTTCTACTCAACGACGAAGCACCAGACAGGAAATTAGAAATAAATAACGATTGCTATAACGAATAACGCGACTAATACTATCTGGAAAAAGAGACCAATAATAACTACCCGTTCGTGCAATAATTTCACGAAATGTTTTCGACGTCTGGTCTCGTCTTCAATCACAGCACTGGTTTACTCGATATGTTTACATCCTGGGCTTGCGACAAATGAAAACACCCCCAAGGACTTTTTAAGTAATTTCCTGATGAGACTGTTGGAAAATATCACAATCTATTCGCAGAGAGAGTTCAGAACCAGTTCCCAACAGGCTCATGCGCACATGCGTCGGAATTCCGATGTGACTCTGAACTGTCTCTGCAAAGAGCTACAATCGGTTCCGACAGTAGAATGGACTCTTTAGCGATATCTTCATTTTATTCCACCGAAAAAAAAGAATAACACGATGAGAGGAGCGGTTGTCAAATAATGGACTCCCTTCGAATGACTGCTCCGTTGAACAATTGCACAATTGCAAAATACTCATCACTCTTCTTCGTTGAACAAAAATATTAGCAAGTGAATCCGAAACTACAATCACAATTGCATTGGTAATTTCTATTAAGAGAAAGAAATATACTATACGCTATATACGTTTCTTTGAGCTGCATTATAGAGACTACGGCGTCCTCGTACACAGTGCCTGAGAAAGAATTTACAGCGTGAATCTATTAAGAGAAAGAAATATACTATACGCTATATACGTTTCTTTGAGCTGCATTATAGAGACTACGGCGTCCTCGTACACAGTGCCTGAGAAAGAATTTACAGCGTGAATCTATACCCTATTTCATTCTTTACTCCATTGGGATATTTCCACGTAAACTTTCTATTATGATTCTTCTCGAAATACGTATTTGCGATGTACATATTAATGCATTCTGCTGGGCAACTCTACTAGGCGGTGACCTCACTCATGTCCATATTATTCTACAGCAGAGTCATCCGCTTCACCTACACGAGCGTTGAAGTCGCCCATGATGAAGTGGTCTTCCATATTGTGTTCAGAGTCTGATACAAGTCTACCTTTCTTAGATGTTTTAGTTTCTAGAAACAATAAAAAGTTGAAAATTGATTTATATAGGAAGGCCACTTCGTCCAACAATTTCATACCAAACTCTTCTTTCCATCCTCAACAACAAAAGCACGCCGATTTCATCATTTAGTTCACAGATTGGTTAATTTACCTCTAGACAATACTGGGTACAGTAAAGAACTTTTATGTATTAAAAACACAGCTGTGATGTTGGGCTTTAATCCGTCTCTAATTGACGTTCTGGTCAAACGTTATAAGTATAAAAAGTTGATTAACAATACTTCAATGTTAGTCCCAGACATTACACCCACTCATAAAAAGTTCATTAAAATTCCTTATTTCCCAACGTTAACTAAAGGTCTCAGCAACATTTTTAAACCTTTCAACTATAATATTTGTTATTTTAATGATTTCAATTTGAAAAATCTACTTGGCTCTACAAAGGATAAGGTTGACACTCTCCACAAATCGGGTATTTATGTGATCTCCTGCCCTGAATGTGAGAAGAAATACGTTGGACAGACTACGAGGAGGTTAATCACTAGAGTTAAAGAACACTTAAGCCATTTTAAGTCTGGAAGATTGAATAATTCTGCAGTTGCTAAACATATGGCCGACCACAACCATAATATAACAATTGATAATTTAACATTTATACACAACGCCAACTATCGTCTTGACCCCTGGGAGAATTTATATATTTATAAGAATAAAGAAAACATAATGAACAATGACTTAGATTTGGATAAAACTTTATTTTCTATTCTCGACAACACTTAACGCACTCGGCAACTTCTTTTGTTTTCGAACGTCTGCGTCTATCTTGCTCTACTCTTGCCAGTCACGTCTATACCCTTGATCCTTGATAACCCTTTGTTGGCAACGAAATGTTCATTGGGCTCTTTCCTCCTTTTTTTGATGGTGTTTGGAGTTTGGTGACTGCTATTAAGTGTCTATAGCCATCAGTGGTATTCTTATCATAATTAAGTGCCGACAAAAGAAATGGGTGGGTCAGATATTTAAGAGGAGAGGGATTGCTGAAGAATGTAATAGAGGGTAGAATGCAAGGGAAAAGACAGAGGGGAAGGCAGAGGCAAAANGTAGGTTGCAAAGTGTAGAGTGGTAGTTCTTTTCTTCTTGATGGGCATCTGTAATATCTACCGGACATCCAAATGTGTGGTACGAGGGTCGCTCAATAAGTCCTTAAAAAAAGATAGAAAAACAAATTATTTTGTGTAGATTTTTTTTAATTTTCAACATAATCTCCTTTTAACTCTATATACTTTTCCAAGCGTTTCTCCAACTTTTTTAAGCCGCCCATAAAGTAGGATTTCGGACGTGAACCGTTGTCCTCCGAGCCATTTTTTCAAGTTTAGAAATGAAAAGGAGTTACTGGGGGCCAAATCCGGTGAATACGGTGGATATCGTAATAATTCGAACTTTAACTCCATAATTTTGGCCATCGAAACAGCGCAGGTGTTCTCGTAAGCATTGTCTTGATGGAAAAGGATATTTTTCTTTATCAAGTGAGGACGTTTTTCCTTGATTTCTTCGCTCAACCGGTGCAATAACGACGCATAATACTCTGCAGTTACCGTTTGACCTCTTTCCAAAATATCGGTGTAGATAATTCCGCGTGCATCCCGAAAAACCGTGGCCATCACCTTGCCGGCCGATTTCACTGTCTTCGTCTTCTTCGTAGCCTGTTTGCATTAAAAAAAACCACTGTTTTGACTGTTTCTTTGTCTCTGGAGTTTAGTAGTGTATCCCTGTTTCGTCCACAGTTATGTATCGACGCAGAAGATCGACACTCGTACTTTTACGATAAATTTCCATTACAAGGGCTCATCATGAACATAGCATCTGGGGGGTGAAGGACAATAATTGACCAGGCTGTCTAACTGCCGGTTGGTGAATATGACTCTCACTTTTTGTCCGGAGATATTGTTGAAGCTTCCTTAGCATGGTTGAACCTGAGCTATATATCGCCTCCAACCTCCATTTACACCCCTCCCTCCCATATGGCTCTGTAGTATTAACTTGAAAATAGAAAATTCTACAACAATTATTCGTTATTTTACCGAACAAATGTATAAAAATGAGCTAATTTATGTTCAAGATGAGGATCAGTGCATAAATATTTGTTATTTACTTTCAAATGCTTTAAAACTTACAATTTTGCTATCAAAATGTAAATTTCTAGGGTTTTTGAGCAATGTTTCGTTAACGCTTTATGTCCATAGTCTCCAGCAACATTATAATATATGTTATACAAAATGTATCAACGTACAAGTTTTCTTACGATTGAATTAGGAAAGTTCGTGAATCCTTGTTGCTGTAGATTTTGATTCCACTTTTTGGCGACAGTGTACTCACGGAGGAGCAACATGATGAATTTCTTTAACGAAGCTTTAAAGCCCCTTTTAAACGTTAATGAAATGAACAATCGACTTCTTACGTCCAGATAAACAAGTAAGAAATGAACGTTCCACAATCATCAGGTTTTTATTTAAATAAAGCAAGGATTTTTAGCCGATATTATACAAAAGAACTGTAAGAGGATGCACTTTTCCATGAATACTCTTCACCTTGGAGATGTATTTAAAAAAGACTTAAGTCTACTTCTTTTAGGGAATGGCCAAACTATCCAGTAAGCAACAAAAGTCGCTCGCGTATAAGAATGACGAACTTCAACACGGGGTGCAAATAAGAGAGCTTACGTTTCCGTAAAGAGGGCATAATGGGCGGAAAAAATGAGTGCCTGCAAAAGAAATGTGTTATTCCGCGTGATGACCAATCGGCAGGCCATGTGAGGAGTGGCGTGCCCGGGGAGGGCTTGAGGGAGGAGCCTTAAAGAGTACCCTTCCACACCATTTCACTCCCTAATCCCTCTCCTTAGGCCAACCCTCTTTCGAGCATAAAAGGTCAATTTCCCTTTGTGCTCACCCATCCAGCGCCATTGACGTCATCTTTTCCTTATCAGGCCATCGAATTCGCATTTTGTTATATTTTTTCCAGCAATTACATTCAGCAGGAGAATTCTTTCAATTCTTCTTTACCCTATCTAAAACTACCAACGCAGTGTGATAGTCCCTTTCGGCCAAGTGGGAGGGGTTTCGTACGGCATTCATCCTGATTTTTACAATGAAAAGCAAAAACTCACTCCGTCTACTGAAAATTGTATTTGAGTAAAACACGACCGGTTTCTATCTCATCTTCAGGCAACCGGAAGAGCCCCGAAGAAGAGGAAGAACGCTCGGAACCAGTCGTCTTTTACACAAATATAATTTTCAGTGGACACAGACAGTTTTTGCTTTTCATTGGATTTATTATGAATTAGATCCACCAAGTATCTCCTGAATTATTTGATAATCCAAACTGTTTTCTTAAAGTATTATAAACGCTTATCACTGAAGGAAAAAAGACTATTTGAGTCGCCAATTACATGCTTTATTTGGTCTAGTCATGCATAATTTAATAAATAAAAGGTAGGAAGGCATACCAAGGAAGTGAGATTCTCTCTATATTCCATTCGGTAGCTCGGCAGAATGGTTTTTTGACAAGCACTGAATAATTGACGATAATTGAGTGACATTCGCATCCATAAGAAGAAGATTCATTTTATTTTCATCAAAATTAAACCGGCAGATGTCAGTTGATGACCGACCGAGTGGGTGCTGTTAATGATATTAGAGATATAACACTGTATCAACGAGATAACCCCCGTTCTCCTGTGTTTTGTCGAGCAAAACGCCCATCGGAAAATCAAATTTCATGATTCGTAATCTCTTGGCCATTTCAAATCTCTTCTTCGCCATCGCTCCAACCGCTGCCCGACACTACCAATCCTGAAGAGACATTTCTGTTCAAACCGGAAATAATCAGTGGTAGTTCACATAACTCGCTTTTACTACCCTAATGGCGCCAAAGTGAAGTGAAAATACTATCTTTCAACTATGTTTATGTCCTTGAATACATCAGTTTATTACACTCCCTAAAACATCCTGATATTGCCAAGGATTTGCAGAAATTTTTAATCAAAATTTAATTTGAGCACTATTGCTAACCCCTATGCTAGTTTTCGAATTTTCTTTCAGTTAGATAGTTCATTTTTATTATTTATAGCGTGAATATTTTCCTTCACGAATTTAAAGCTTTTGCTCTCTGACACCTGGTAATTACTTGATTTTGATCCCTGACTTCGAACCAACCCTGCCGTTAATAATTTCTCCTAATGAGACGGATACTTTCCCTTTCGAACATTTCCTCCTCCTTTGTAATTTTCGGTCTCTTTGAATCCCTTCATTAATTATTTGATAATAACATGCCGTCATTCTGTTCGCATCACATTTTCAGCCCATTTTATTCTTCTGCCTCTTTTACTTCTTTTCATCTCTCTCAGTCATTAATTAAGGAAGCGGGCTTTGATCCCCCTAGTTAACAGCTGCTATTTTCGAACCGAGCATTTTCCTTTACATCGAATTCTTAGAAATATATATAACGAAAGAGGGCAGAGCTTAATATCTCATTGCAAATATGTTGGTCTATAAGAGTATTTAAAATGAAGCGTAATAAATAATTTTTTCTGTTCAGATGCAATGTAGGCAAACTTAAATGGGTAAATATTCTTTCGTTCTGAAAACTGATAAAAGAATTTTATTATAATTCTAAAATGGTGAATTTTGACAATGCTTTGCTTATTTCATCGGCAGCCTTCAGAAGGTTATACGGCGCGCCCTCGAATAAAAAACACATATTATACCCTACATTCCGGCTTAACTCGAGCGTTAGCCACGATAATAATAATTTTAAAATACGTAAAAGGAAATTTAAAGAAATAATTACAGCAAAATCGAGGTCCAGTGGTTTGGAAGAACAACTAATCTAAGGAGAGTTTCACATTCAATTACGATTGGCTGATTTCAGTCTTGAAAACAACGATCAAATTCTAATAATACGTCTAATTAAATATCTAAAGTTTGTCTTCGGCGCATAACTAAGCTCTCCCACACTTGTTCCGCGTCAAACATCAATTACTTCAATTTCACTTCTGTCGCCTTCATACAAGTCTCCACTTCTCCGGGGTCATCGCCATTTATTTCCAGACATTATAATACGCTTCGAAGTCTCACTGATTTCCCGTACTTTTTCAAACCCTCTCACAAAATCCTCTCCACAGTCATCATTCCACACCATTGGCCACTGAAGAATCTGCTCGAAGAGGGGTTTCAAAAGTAAATCTGGACCCTATGAGAGAAACTGGAGATAAAATGGCGCAAGACAATGTCACTGAGTTAATTGGTGTGAGCGAATTGATCGCTTAGTTGGAGTGGACTCCAAGTAAAGCGAATCGTTAAGAGAGAGAGTCGAGTTTTTTTTAGTTTATTCATTTGGAGACATTGGTTGACAGATAAAAATCAACTTGTCCGACACAAGACGTTTGCTAGAAATCCGAGACGCGGAAATAACTCTTTGCGAAAGATAGAGCGAAGAGGAACGTAATGTTTTAAATAAAAAAGCGTGTCAAATGAAATCTCTCGAGCAGTCTAAAGATTTACGCCTACATCAGTAAAATTTATTCCCTGTCTTGTAATCCGTCAGAAATTTGCCTTTCGGCGATCTTCTTATCTAAAGCATTATTACTGCATTTACAAGCGCAGTTTTCTCTTCAAAAAGCCTAACGATTAACGTCTAAGCTATCAAAGAACTAGAGTATTCAAGGCGTTTAACCAACGATTAAACGCTATAGTTTGTCTTTAAAGATTTTACGGTGTTTAGTTTAACTATTTAATGAACTTCTCGAGGCAATAAGACAGAAACATTCACAAAGTTATCCCCTTGCTAAATAAATTCATTCAAACGCCATTTTCACCATTGACAGCGTTCAGGAAGATGGATTTACAAAATATCCCAAAAGTTCAGTCGGGATTTAAATACGAAATATTCTATTCAAAATATAAATATGATCTCGAACTTATAAAAATTAAATTGTAACTGATAATAACTAAACGAAATATATTAGCTATGGATGAATAGATATATATATAATTTCACAAAGAGATAAGATGAATAAACTGAGTAATCATTTCTAAATAATTAATTCCAGCTGCCTCCGTCGACTCTTTGAAAATACGCCTTCGACTTAACTTCCTCAAAAACGAAGCTTAACGATCTTCCTTCAACAGCGTATCGCGGCAATAGCGAATCACCCAAACAAACACAACACAATAGGGAAAAGCTTTCTTTCCCTATTGTGAAATCGGATTAACATGAAATAAATAAAAATTATAGAAGGAAAATAAACTACCCGATCAACGGAAGTTTTTTGAAAAGAAAATAACCAAATAAGCAAGTCCTTCGATCGAAGACTTCATGTGATTTCGACGATGAATAATTCATTGCTGTGCTATTAACATCTCATTATCTGGGCTGAAATCTTCCGAAAATTTCGTTCGCCAATCCACAGAATGAATGAATAACTCAGAAAAATAAAGCCAAAAGAGAGGACGACTTGGGATAAAATCACGAAGGCGAGGTCCCCCTACAATAAATTACCAGTAATTATTCATGTAGCAATATCTCTTTATAGTGTTAGACATTTGTTATCAATGCCTCTTAAGGTCGCTATGAAAAAACTATAAATAATAATAAATCATCGTAATTGTCTATTGGAAGACTAGAAGAAGTCGCTAAATCTCAGCCCAGATGCTTTGAATGTAATCGATGATATCTGAAATGGCCATTTATGAAAGGATGAGACTTTGTATCAAAGTACTGCAGTATTTTCTACGAAGAATTTTTGCTACAAAGCTATTCAAAATCTTGGTAACGTCGATTATTTTGCCGTCACCATTAATTTAGGTTTTCAAGAATGGCAGACCTCTCTCTTTAAAGGTGTGCACGGAAATGCAAATTGCTTTGCATTTTTCCTCACATACTTGCGGTGAAACGGGTTAAGTGACTGCTTCGTTAATTCATTTGGTATGAGAGAGCCAACAACCGGTGCGGTGAGATAAAAGTGTTTGACTCATTAAATCTGTTTAAAACCTCGGTATAAGCTTGTACATAATCAAAATCATAAATAGACTTAAATTTATACCGGATATTCCTCAAAGGTACTCGAATACATTTTACAATTACCAGTTTCAAGCGAAGTATAAAAACACTCGAATTCCTAAGGAATCTGTTGAACTTGCGAAATATATTTCTTGGCGTAAACTGTTTTAGTTCAGGAACTCGGACGAATTCGGGCCCGAAGAAGTTTGCACGAATATAAAGTTGCTGCAATTTACATACTAAATTGAGTTAAGAATACTGTACGTTTATGAGCGTAAATAATTTATCCTCCGTATATTTATTTTTGAAATATCGAGCACTTCTATGACCGATACCTTATTTCATTAATAAAAGAATTCTCACTGACATAAGGAAAAATTCATCACTCTTATGACCTGAATAACTAGTATTTCTATGCGTAACATTAAAAATTAATGATGATTTTTCGCATTTGAAATGCATCTTAACGATAAAAACTGCGCGATATGGCAATTCGAAAATAATTTACACTTATACAAAGAAATGTTGTCTACTGGTTGAGGGGTTAAGAAAGCTCCTCATAAGGCCCACAAAATTACTCGTCTGAAATACACAATAGATCGTGAACGATTATCACAGTGCGTGTAGGAATTGAATAGTATAAAGTGGCGACACCAAAATTTCCGATTAAAACTAAGATTCTGATGTACTGATCGTAAATTCACCGAGCGTCCCTTCAAATCAGCCTCCCCACTGTCGTCCCCTTGATTTCGTTACAAAGCCCGTCATCGGCCAAACCGTCCTGCGAAGATCTGTCCCTGACATCCCAATCGAGAAAGCTTTTAGCCCAATTCGTTTCACGTCTCCTTCGACGAGCTATTTCCACCGCGACAGATTCTTCCTCCCCAACGGGAATAAAGTTCCCGAGTTTCACAAACACCCTCTGATTTTTTCGATCCACCTCCGGAACAAGGTGAGAATTGCAATTGTATAATTATATTTAATCATATCTTTCAATTGCTCAATTACAATTTCAATCGTGTATTTTATAACCATGAGTTCGTTATTATGACTTTCTCTTCTTAATTTCTCAGTGAGGGAATGCATTTGACAAATAAATAAAAATCTCACGCGATGAAATACACATTAAAAATTAAAGTCAATCGAATTAGAAAAAAAGACTGTTGAAATTAAATATAACCATAAAAAACTATTGATAATTCCCTTTAATGCTAAATATAAGGGCTACTCGACTATTATTTTTCAAGATCTTATTATAACATATAATTATCATTACTTTTCATGGAAGAACGTGAAAAAGGTAAATAACGAAGCCGTCCGGCTGAATCCCAAGGCTAAAAACAGGTGTGAAAAATAGCGATATAACTGGGACTCGAACTCAGGTCTCCCGTTTTCCAGGCAGGGAAGAATACCTGCCCGCAAAGTATAAGACCTGTTCGAGTCCCGGTCATGTCGCTATTTTTCACACGTATTATTTTTTATGGAAATTTTTTCTTGAAGAACAGATTTCTTGAATAACAGAAGTCGGCCGGTATTCCTTCACACACATGAACTTTTTCATCATCTTTTATATCACATACTACGCAAAACTTGGATAACAGTGAACTAATGGAATGAAAAACTTATGTAATTAGGCAAGGAATCCATGCTTGTAAGAGAGTTCTATAGACCAATAACTTCTGTGTAAATTGTATAATAATAGTAACTAATAATAATCTGCGAGGAATAATATATTAATTATTTACAATGGCTTTGAAACTAAAAAATTACAAATTTCGTAATTATTTAGTTTTCTGCTATTGATTTAAGTAAAAATTAAAGTGCGAAACATACAGTATTTACTTCTCACTTTATTCTAAATTATGTAAAACGTAGAAGCTGTTACTACACCGGGTGAATAATACCTGATAATGAAAATTTCGAGGATACATCAGAGAAGATTGCCATACCATGAAAAGCTTTTGGTCGGAGGACAACTTTCGCCATCCAATTTCCTACCTCAAAGTTCGACATCTATTTCTCTTTCTACTCTCTTTCTTTTTCCTCCTTCGTCTCTTTCCTTTCCCAAGAAATCTCCTCCGCCTTCTTTTCCAGACCCGACCGTTCTTCTCAAACCCTAATTTCCTTTTCGAATCCATTGAAATCCCAAACTTGTTTGCGAATAAACCGTTAAATTCTTACGCAGCCCATTTCGGGTATTTTCCTCTTCAGGTTATTTTTTCTTTGGTTTTTCCACGACTCCTTTCGGTAGATAATTGAACTACCCCTTGAGGTCGGGAAAAAGAATCGATTAAATTGCGTCGCATTCTGTTGTTGAGAGAAATTTAACGATTAGCGAACAAAAACTGCTCGATGGGAAAGAAAGTATTGGATATACCTTCCATTAGTGGTATCTGACATTTGTTGTATGAGAACATTCGGAGACATAATTATGAATAATATATATAATAACCAGAATAAGATTGAAAATATGGCACTTTATGTTGAGTGCGAAATCATAGCTGAAATAACTAATGACAGAAATTAAAATTTCTCTCAAAAAGATTTTTTATCTTTCTGGACATATCTAAGGACACCGACAATTTCGGCGTATCCCGATGTTTCTTTTGAACCAAATTCACGCAGTATTTCATAAGGAGAGATTTTTTGTATTCTCCAAACACATTCATCTAAATATGTATACGAGTAAAAATTGCTTACTTGCAAGCAAAGGTGTGAAAGATATTCACAAAACCCCTGAATGTGTGCCCCCGTATGGATTTACAATGCAATGTTTGGTGGGCCGCTGTAGGACATCAGTGAGCTCACATTAATCTACTCTATATTATCATCACACTACTCTACCTTAGAGTTAATTCGGAATCCTAGGGGACCGATCTTTTGGGCCGCAAAATTGGGTCTTTGGGGGATGGCATCCGATTCATTGACTGACATTCGCTCACATACCTAAAACGATCCTCATATCGAGGGGAAGACCATAACGACCATAAAGAGCAAAAAATCTACCCACATGGACCTCAGAGTGTCCTTTAAAACAGGAGGATTACGTCTATCTGTTCGCACACTCCCCGCGCATTACTTATGGAATTACATTTATGATAACCTGGTGTCGAACCCAGTTTATGTATATAATTAAAACATTTCCTTTATCAGAATGCTGGATTAATTAATCCTTTTTGGGAAGCGCTTAAAGGATGTTCTATATTTTCCCCATTGTATTTCTTATGGTAGAATTCAGAATCGTCCAAGCGTCGAATTCAGGACGATTTATAAAGATGTAAATGAAAACTACCTTAGGAAGGCACCTCGTCTATCCATATTTAGAGTTTCTATTCAATGTAATTTGAAAAATGTTCAAAACATGTTCTGAGTTTTCATTACTTTCTATGAGGAAGAATAATTATCGATCTTTAAGGACATATGTAAGCAGACGGCGAAAACAATATTATCACTCCGGATAATCGCCATCTATCTTTTTTGGCAGTGTTTCAAAAAAATCTTCAAAATCGTTCTAAAGCGTTCCTTTGGGAGAATTTTTCAATTACCTAGGGTCGAACTAAGTACTAGTTAGCAGATGTAATTTAATATTACATTTTGAAATTATCCTCTTTGACTAAATCTAGTGTTTCAAGGTTAAAAAATCTATGGAAACGGAACAACATAAATTCCAAGTTTCCCAAAGATTTCTTGAAGAAGGACCTTTAAACCTTTGCAAACCTTTAAACGTTGCAAACCTTTATTCAGGGAATATGAAATAATGACTATGCCCTCTGCACATATATATACATGTGCTGCCTACATCCATCAGAATGTAGATAGGTACTTGAAGCAAGAGGATCAGCATGACCACTTAACTAGAGGAAGAGGCAACTTGAGGACCCCATCCCATAGGCTCAGTTTAACAGGGAGAAGCTTTGAGGTAATGGCTTTAAAAATTTATAACAAATTACCTTTGTCAATAAAAAATAATAGAAAGGTACCCTTTTGTAAGAAATTGAAAGAATATCTCCTGGCTGAAGCATTTTATAATGTGAATGAATTTTTAACGAAGGGCATTTCTGATGTGTAGTAGGTGTGAAGTATGTATGTAATTTTCAGTAAGTGTTGTAATATTATTGTATAGACTTTATAATGATCAATGAAGTAGTACTTAAAATGTAATTAAAATGTGGTCAAACTTGTAAAATTTTTTTTTTGACGTGTCCTATATATACTTCTGTATTTCTTTGGATAAATAAATTTATTATTATTAACGCGCGCATCAATCCCCCGATCAATTAAGGATAACTGGACTTCGAAGGCCGGGCAGTACCGGGATATAACGGTCTATTATTTCAGGAACTCCTCCAAAAGATTCTTGAAATTTCCTACACGTGGAATAACAAGTGTGACATTTTTGCAACGAATAAGAGTCGAACCAAATACCGTTTGGGAGATGTCCATTTGACTTATATTTGGTGGGTCACAGTTTGGCATAGGATACACGTACTATTACCATATCTAAGATACCTGCTGCATCTTTGGGGTCTCAACTTTTCGCCTTCGAAATAGTCCCGGATAAAATCCGAAAATTTTGTCAAGTGAACCCTCAGCCCGCAAAAAGATTCAATAACAACCCCGTCCCTCACATGTTAACTTAAAAATGACCTTTTTATTTCCGCCCGGAGGCTCTCACAGGGCCTTTAAACGAATTGAAAGAGGAAAGAAGTTATGAAGGCCCTAATCAGTCCCAAGTTTATATTTTCAGTTAGACACCGAAAGTTTGCGCCTCTCGTTTCGCATATTCCTCATTGATTTCTTAGGGATGAGCATTTCTAGCGACCTGGTTTCGAACCGAGGTTCAAAGTTGAACATGCTCAACTCGTATACATAAGTAAACGGTGGTTACACCCCCTGCCACACGCCGAAAGGTGGCTTACAAACAGATGTAAACCATCTATATAAATATAAATGGCAGAAAGTTCTCCAGGAAAATGTTGCACACGCTTAGCATCTAACCCAGGTTTAATTTGGGAGACCTCATAAGTTATACGTTAGAAAACCACGCCTAACAACATCTCGACTTTTAATTCTCTATCTTAAGGAAATTTCTTCGAAAGATTCTCGAAAATACACGCAAAATATTCCTACGGCAAGATTCGTGTTTTAATACGTTGAGATTATGTGGCTCCTTCTGGGCTTTGGTAACGGACTCGATGGTATCGAATGTGTAAACATTGGACCTAAACAAGCGTTCAAAACGTTTCAAGAATCAAATTTGCCTCGAATGTGCAATCTATCCCTAATAGAGCTCCACCTAAAATGGCATTTCTGATATCCGGCTGCGGACTTTAGAGGACCGTTAACAAATATAAATGGCAAAGAATCTGCCAAAATCTAGATGGATCCCAATCAAACCTTTCCGATTAGCCAGCGAAACTTCTACCCTCTCGGTTTGCTTATTCTGATTTATTCCTTTATTCTTACTATGATTTATAATTGAAGA
This sequence comes from Ladona fulva, assembly GCA_000376725.2. Classification (NCBI taxonomy): domain Eukaryota; kingdom Metazoa; phylum Arthropoda; class Insecta; order Odonata; family Libellulidae; genus Ladona; species Ladona fulva. The sequence goes on from KZ311704.1 coordinate 1,166,604, forward strand.
TCGTTTCCAGACACCAGCAGTCGAAGAGTCATTTTGGTTTTTGTACAATGCGTATTCTTAAATAAAACATGTCCTTCTTGCGTCATACCGGGTTGCAATTATCCATCTTTAAGGGAAATGTTAAACAAATTCCGTAATTCTTGTAAATGTAATTCTTTTGGAGAAATGAAACCGGTATGGCGTCAAACCAATGATCATATTGGTTGATAACGTTCCTTATTCCGTTTTATTATCTTCGCTTATACGTATACCTAGAGTTTCCAGTAGAATTCACATTGAGAGTGCCTCAAATAAAAGTATCAAGATATCCTTATGGAAGAGTATTTAACGAAAATTATATTAAGGATATTACTCTTCACGGTAAAACAAAGAAATGTTATTTGATTGTGTCTGCGTAGATTAATAAGTAGAAATGAAAATGTGTCGTCAACCATTTTCAATCCTATGTCGGACTTTGGTCTTCATTCTGAGCTTCTCTTTGCCATGTTACTCCTAGGAACTTGATGACGCGGCATAATATTTTCACAGCCCAATATTGTACTGAAGACAAAAAACAATTTGAAGATTCCAGCACAGCTATATTTAAGGGATCTTTGGAAAATGTTGATTTCGGACTGAATTATTTATGAAACATTCTTTCCGCTCGACTCCCGCATATGAGCGACCGAAAACGCCTGCGCTAACCGAGTGAACCCTTAATCACTGAAAAAATGGAAATTCCCACCGAGCTCAAGGATCGACTTCCTCTAGCGGCCCAACAGCCCTTCTGAAGTCATCCGCCCGGAGCAATTAGTCACGCGAAAAACGAATTACGCGTTGGAATAAAACGGCGGAATGGCTTCGGCCAATGAGGAGAGAGATAGAGAAGGGAGAAAATGGACGCCGAATTCCTTTTTTTCATTGCCATTGGGGGGAGAACGTAGGATTTTTTTGAGGGGCTAACAGCGAGGTTTATTTTCCATTGACGGGGATGAAAGAACGGAAGGAGTGAGGGAAGACGATGGAGGAAACGGTGAAGGTTAATGTCGCTACGAAATGTAATTTGGTCCGCTCCGAGGAACTCTTCGGTTGAGTCATGCGATAATCCGCATTTTCCCCACGTTTCTCCTTCCGCACCCAATTGGCGGATTTTTTTATCATTAACTATTTATCCGTTGAATCGATTTAATATTTGAGACTTTGTGCGGAATTTTAAATCAACTACAATTTTCTGGCAATTTTATTAATCTTCTAAGCGTTTCTTTTTATAAAGAATTTAACAGTTCCGTAAAAATAAATTTCGGATTAATTCTTTATCAATCTGGTGATCGATGACTAATTTTTGTGACAAATTACTTACCTAACGGAAATTTCTTCTAAAGTGTGACCGCTTAGCCGAGGCTAACCAACGGATAAAGTCGCCGTTTATCTAAATAGTTGTTCTGCATAAACTGAAAGGTAATGGCCTCCAGTGGTAGTCGTAGCTAAAAATATTAAGCAATTGGTCATAAAAGTTATCTATACGAAATTTTTCAAATTTATTTCAGTAAACGCGCTTGTGAATACCTACATTAATTAATTCGGATCTGTATTTTAAGATATTTCTTAATTTGTCCGAGATTTGTCGCTCATCAAAATTGTTAAGAGTCACTATTACAAACTTTAATTACAAACACATTAATGGCGCGCCAAGCATCGCGTTAGAATGTGATGCATCTCTTTTCTGGAAGAGGAACAACATTTTTACAATATATGACTATTATCACGGTAGAATAATACGGATAGATAATGATAAGAATAATACGGAGAGATTTATTACGAGTTTGGAGATATTGTAGAAAGTTGATTTACTTTGGAACTATTTCGGTTTTAAAAGAATGTCTTCGCAATTTCAAGTTATAAGAAAATATGTATCAAATACCACGTAACATCCAAGATCAGCTCAAATTTAAATAATAGAGAAACTCATGAACACAATTTCATCAAGTCGTTCCCCAAATGTGCCGTGACACACGATACAAATTATTTCCTTTAGTCAAGTATGAGTTTATCATTCCGTTATTCTCGTGTTATAGCTATTTTAATAGATTGTGACGTCATCCTGACTTTATTTAATAGAAAATTCACTACTGACTAATCATCGTAATTAAAAAACATCTGTCAGGTTTGACTCTAGAGATTCTTTCTTCTAGTAAGAATTCCTCTTAAGTACCAGGGGCCATTCAGTCGTAAGAAAACCGCTTCAACCGCCTCGTCTTCAACACAGAAAACGTTTGTCATGCTACTTCACAACGGCCCATGCGTCATCACTTTCGAACATTTATTTGGGCCACGCGCTGCCTCCATTTTTCCTCCTTGTAGTGATCCGATTCCAATTCACTTTTTACGTATGAAACTGGGGTTCAGAGGGGTCGGAATGAATGAAAAGATCGGTAACTCAGATTGGTCAAAGGGCGGATGATGAGGTACAAAGAGAGGGCGATTGGTTACGGAACGAAGGCAGGGGAGGAAGAGTGCCTCAAAGGCGTTCTAATGGAATGAGAGGGGAAGCGAGGACTGTAACGATAAAAGTTATAAATCATTCACCATATTTAATAGTGCTCGATGCCCATTGATAAAACATCCACGAGTAGGTATACCTTAAAATAGGAACCTTCGAATCGCTGATATATTTCCTAACGAATGTCAAATTAAATCCACCCGATTTATAACGAATTGAAGCGGAGTTCCAAGAATCGGAAAATTACACTTTCTTACAACAAAGGCCTAAAAATATACATGTTCACATGCATTTAGAATCTCAGATATCCAAGTGGGTAGTGCTTTCGGCACATAATGAATGACAACTCATATTGTGGATCCCCCAAATCCGAAGACATTACCCAACTGCCTATCCACGAGCTTCTGAGTAGAATTTTTCGCCTCTGCTGCAAGTGGTCCCGGGTTCGATTTCCTGCGGAGGTGCAATACGACATCAGTTGGATGAGGGTGCAAAATTACCCCAGCTATCGAAGCCCTTATAAAAATACCAGTACACATGCGCCTCGAGTTATATTCATGGTAGCCTGTGCGTTTGCTGTCACAAGCAATAATATAGAGTAATACACGACAAGGCTGTACTAACTTACGAATATACTTTCTCTGATCCGCGACAAAGCGCAAAAAATTAGAGATATTAAAAAGACCTCATTTTAGAACTAAATGGCCATTTCTGAACGGAGATACCATCAAGTACTTCAGGGTAACGTGGCAAAGAGAAGCTCTGATTAGAGAAAATTGAAAAACGCTTGGCCTACATCCGACATTGGATTGAAAATGGCGCATGACTTTAAAGAGAGGTAAGTTGGCGATGTTAAGAAAAATGTAAAAGATGTAATACTTTATACGCATACTCGTAATAATAGAAATAGTGATTAATAATAAAGCAAATTAGCAAGCTCTCTCGTTCGACTTCAATAACGACTCAAGGACAAATTGGCACTGTCAACTCTACTAGAGATTGCATTCGATCGAAAATTCAATTACACGCAATTATACAAAAGATCACTCAGTGTCTTAAATTTGATCCTTTTGTCTTCAAAACCCTGATGTCACTGCTATATAATCTCGAAACACCAAAGAGATAAAGCTTAAAAGAAACTCAAAGATAGCAAAGGAGTAATTTTCAAGCAAAATGATCGATCCCAAAGTAGAATTGACTTTAAAAAAGTTCATTCTTCCTCGGGATATTTCCTGGATGCGCACCATCTTGCGCTAGCTCACCCTTACACGTTTTCTATGTAAAATAATCGATGTTTCTCTATCAACTAATGTACTTGCATTACAAAATGTTAAGAAAGTGAAGTCTTTGGCAAGGAGAGCCATGGATACCCTTTTTAAGAAGAAAGTATTCGTTCAAACCTTTCTTGTTTCTCTTTACGACCTCACAAGAGACGAAAATTATACAAACGGAACACAATTAGGGCTTGGATGGCTGAAACTGCGATTGGAAGGAGAACCTTCCGTAATGGAAGGGCTACGAATAGGACGAGAGGGGAGAGAAAATGGAAGTAGAGTGATAACATAATTGATGGAGGATGAATTCGGGTATGAGAAAGAAAAGAGATAAGGGGACAAGTGTTTCGGGTTGGGGAAAGAGGGTTTCTCTCGGAGGGTTTTCGAGTACATGGAATGAGTGACTTTCAAGAAGTATGGACCAAAAAAAGGGGGAAATAACGTAAAGTGGAGTTTCGAAAACGAGGTGGTCCTCCGATAATGCCTTGAGGTACTCCAGAGGAAAAGAGCGAAGTCTTTCCGACGAAAGGTCTCTTGTGTGTGTTGCGTAGACACATGAATGACATAAGAGTGAACGGGCGAGGGAAGGAAAAGAGGAACTCTCTTCCCTCCTGTTGCATTCTCTCACATTTGCGCACGATGGGTGGTTGTGGAAGAAGTCGCCGAAAGGTGGCGGAGGATTTGCTCCTCACCACGGATATCGGTGATTGGTGCTCCCGCTCGTCATGGCTCTCCATCCAGAGGATCGATGGAGAGCTCTCCTGGTCTTCAAGACATACCGGTTCGGGAGGTAGCGGAAAATGTGGCAACTTTTCCTTAAGTAATATTTGATAAGACGAAGAGTGAAGGTAAGGTCCCGAATGATTGGAAAATCGGGAATGCCACTCCAGTATTTAAAAGCGGCGTAAAGGAGGATCCAGCGAATTACAGGCCTATCTCTTTAACAGCAATGAGATGTAAAATAATGGAATATATGTATAATTGTTCTTTAATGGATTTTCTTGAAACGCCCACTCCCAAGAATGGATTCTTCTTGTGATTCCAAGCATACACCGTTCCATACTTCTTTGTGTAGTCTGAAGTCGCTGGATTATTACTGCGTTTAACACCCAATTTTTCCTACCGTACGTGAATACAGGTAAAATGCATTGGTCGAAGACCACTGGCAATATTGGCTTAAGAATGTACGCGTCGTTTCTTCCGAAGTCAATCCAGCCATGTTTAATTCTTCTGTTCACTTCATTCATCCAGATATTCTCTCCTGTTGTTATCAGTTGTCCTAGATATGTGATTCTGAGCAGACATCCAGCGGAATTTCATTCAGTTCCATTGTTTTTTGACCTGCAAAAGAATTATAAACTCTGTTTTCGTTAAGTTCTTCCAGATTTCTTTCACCCAGCTGAGTTTAGTTCTTAAAGACTTGAAGCTAGTTCTTCTGCCTTGGTTGCAAAGTATCTTATCTTAACACAGCTCAATGGGACATACTATCAAAAACAAAAATTGTAAAATCTTAGTTCTCATGATCTGAAGCCGAAATCCTTAATAAAAATATGATTGTATAAAATATCTTTCTTATGAAAGTTGTCTCTAGATTTGTACGATGAATATTTTTTCATTTTGCTATAGAAATAAAGCCCGAAAATGATTAATATGAAGTTTACACGAATATCTTACTCATTGACTCGCATGGGATCGAACCTGAGACCAACAAATACACGAAAAGGAATCTGTATGTCGTCGGTTTTTAAAAATGCGTATGTGTGTTGCAGGCATTATAACAACTGGCTCTCTAGTTTAAGTGAAAATTCACCGTTACACTCAGAATAGCTCAACTTCCCATCAAGCAACGATGGGAGGTAAAAATTGATAATTCCATACTATTTGGGACTCGCTCAACTCTCAGAAAATAAAATAGATAGCCAATGTAACAAATGTAACATGACATTTCGTTATTGTGAACTCTATATTTTTCTATGAAATGTGACAATGATCGAAGCAGAGTCATGGTCCAAGCACATCCTGTCAACAGCCGAAAGGCGGCTTGCAAGGGTAAATGTAGATGTAGATTTACTCAACGAAAAGAATATTTAGATGTTTCATCATTCTGAAATGACGTTGACAAAAATGAGCTAAATAATAAAACCCTCCTAAATGGTCATATATGCGTCCCTGCGATTCGTCAATGCAAATCATTCGACACTGCAAATGCTAAAATCTCATAAAATATCAATTCACATACATGTAATCTATCATTAATGCTTACCGTGCATTTTGTCTAGGTCTCAATTCCCAATCTATTCTTGTAGGAAAATGCATAAGTTCGGATTCAACAATGGAATTAGTCGTCGGGTGGACAATTTATTTATAACCTTAAAATTTTAGAAAAGTTTAGTATATTTGTTTACAATTCCCCCAATTTTGAATCGAAAGCAATGTTCCACGGCAAAAATAATAATTTTCATTTAATTTCCCTTCTTTTGGTGCTTGTCTCGATTTCGTACGGCTATTCTTTCTGACTTTACTTTCCAAAAAAAATGAAGCCTGCAAGCGGTAAAAGTGAACTTTACATGTATTTCTTTCGGGAAATATTTTCCTCGCCTACGATCGAACCGAGGACTAAAATGCACATGAAAAGTAGCCTATAATCTGTGCGGGGAAGAGATCTAATAATTTGCCAATGTTGAAAATTGGAAAACGTTTAGCTATACAGTTTTAGGGGAAACTAAAGTTTCCCCTCTCCTACTTTCCCCACCCTTCTCTCTTTCACCTCCGCCTACGACGTCTTTAGAAACCTAATGATCCATTTAACCATCGAAAGATGTAAGATATCGGGATAAAAAGTAGCCTATGTATCAATTCAGAACATACATTATCATCATGTCAAATTTCATCAAAATCGGTTGGATAGTTTTTGCGTGATGCGATAACAGACCGACAGACATAATATTTTTAATAGGTGTTTTGGATTAGAAGTATTACTTCTAATTACCATATCTACCACTTCTTTGAAATTTTAGGTAATGTACAGAAACGGCTCATATACATATTTATTATAAGTATAGATTACCTTCACAATTTAAATATCCATCCTTAATATAAATAATATATAATTCCTTTCCTAATATAACTCAATTCATTCATCATACACCCAATTCTACTTTTTAATAGTCGTCGCGCATGACGCCGTTCTTCATCCCTCCAAAATTCTTTATCCCCTTCCCTGACCAAGAAGGAAACATCCATTCCCTTCGAATCGTCCGATTGTTACACTCCGGGATTGGCGCTCCGGGCGTCTACCAATGAGGATCCGCTGCAAAAATTTAAAGCGGAAAAAAAACAAAAGACAGGAACCTTTTTATGGCGACCCCACCCATTCCAATCTCATAAGCCCGTTGGCGGCATCGAAATCACCGCTGACTCACTCGAACGCTAACCGAAGAGCCGTGAGTGCGCGTGGCTGCGAATAATCTCCAGCGGAGGGCGGAATATCGAAATGACGGCTGAAATGAAAGTGAACTTAAGATGAAATAGCGAATGTTTTCGATCATCAACATGAAATTCATGATTTATGCATTCATTGATGAATCCATACTCTGCACATCTGGATCAAGGACTCGAGCAAGTATTTTCTAAGCTTAATTAAATTTGGGTCCTTAGTATCTTTCTCTAACGTTAAGAAACGTGGAGCTTAAGGAAGAAGAACGTCGAAATATGGGAGGTCTTCGTGATTTTGGTTTGGCGTAGAATCGGAAATATATACGTTGCTGATAGTAACGAACGAAACGCAGGGAGGTCAAATCTTGCGATAGATAGTTGAATAAGGCGAATCAAAGTAGAACGCATAGGAGGAGAGTCGTTACAATACGAGGGGAAAAGAAAGGGGGAATTTTAGTGAACATGAGCATACAGGAGCTTATAGAAAAGAATATTCAATAGCTATTTCGTTAGAACGCGATTAATTACAAGAGTACTGCATAAACCTTTCCTTTATAGATATTGTCGCAGTTTTAAAATTTACATATTTATACATCTTAATCATAATTCTGCCACTGAAAAAAGTTCTAAAACTTTATTTTATATTTGGCGAAATTCAGAAAGGAAGAAGTCGCTAATTTTAAAATATTTTGCTCCTTGGATATATCCGCATTATGCATAGAGTAGCGATCTAATAGTGTGGTAGATTCTTATATTATATTATTAAAGCGAAAATATGATATGTATCTATCACGAAAAATCATTAATGACCCATATAATTCAGCATGTCGCGAAATTTAATCGAATGTCCGAGCGTATCAAAAAGGGCCAAATTTGATCATTTTCTATTGATATCAGCACCGAATCTCAGTGTAGGTTCTTGATCAGTTTCTTGTTTTTTCCCCTGTTCTCTTCGACACAATTAACGAACCATTTTGTTGATTATAATTTTTTATAGTAGCTTTGAGATCATTTGTTTGTGTACTCTTAACCTCCATTTCCATTTTGTACTTTCAATGTTCAATATCCTCCTGACTTTTCCACGCCGCTATATGCATTCTTTTCCCCTCTTTTTTCTCTTTGTTATTAATATTTTTATTTATACTAAAACTAAATGGGTTGGATGTAAGAAGGGACTATGTAGTCCCAATCTCTTCCGTAATGAATACCTTTCTATTCTATTCTATAAGTTTTTTACTAAAGGTCAAATCCAACACATAAACTGAACACCGTCAAACTTGTTAAAAATGCTTAACATTTAGATTGGTACGCATGTGCAATTGGTGTCAAAAGAAAGGGGGGTACAAAGGAGAAGAAGGGAGGCATAAAAGGAGAAAAGAATGGGAAAGAGAAAAAAGAGGTGTGGGTTTCCGACATATGAAGGGCAATAGGATGACAACTAACTGAAGAAACTCGGCCCCTAAGTTGCTTAATTCGATAGGCCGCTCTCAGGTTGCCTCACTATTCATTGGCGGGGGAGGAGAGATGAATGGGGGTTTTAAAGAGAAGCGAGAATGGAGAGAAAATATAAGACGCGCGGGAATTAGAACATTTATTTCGAATTAAAAGAAAAACTAAGAAGTGAACGCAACCATAAACAAAGATATACAAAATAAAATATAGTTGATAAGTTGACGATATAACCTAAACAATTAAATGTTGACCACAATAAACGTTTCGCAACATTATAGAGTACGTTTTCAGTTTCTCTTCAGAGTTTGCATTTAACATGCCGCACGATTAATTCATTCGTTGGAATGAATAAACGGCAGAATTCCCTTATTACACAAACACGGTACTGATCTGTTTTCACTTAATAAATTTATCAGGTTTTCCATTTTTTAAATTCCAACCACTTGGTTGGAAACTGGAAAACCTTTCTTGGATCACACGAATGGGTTAGCAACTGGTCGAAATGAGCCTCACGGAGTTTCTGAAATATTTTTGTTGCTCAGTAAACAAATACTGCAACATTTCATCTTTGGGATTGGGAATCATGCAGATCTTATCACAATTTAATAGTATTCTTACGGATTTAATTATTCGATTTTTCATTCTATGTCCACTATCACGGAATACAAATAATCATCCATCGGATTGTTTGGTTTTCAAAATCAGTCATCCATCAACTTGCCAAGTGCAGTTTAGAATATCAAATTATCTACCAAATTCAAAGTAACGGCAAAATTAGGATATTTCCCTCTCCAATTGACTAGAACCAATTTGTCCCAAAATTCTAAGCTGTAAATTTATAAATATAATGAGTCCTTACAACCATCCATTCCCTAGACAATTACAGGAGAGGCGTAAACAGTGACAATAAACAAGCACGCATGATCATTCCCTTACAGAAAAATTCGATCGACCGGGACTCGAACCCAGTAACTTGGTGTTAGAACATGTTAACCACTCCACCACCACCGCCGCCGGTATTACGTGACGTCAATACTTCATGAGAAATCAAGTTACATAACTTAATATACCAGTTAATCTCTTGCAAAAGAGAAATTAAACTTTACCTGAATCCCTGTAAACAAAAATACTCGTCTTCCATTTTTAATGGTTTCCCGGTGCCTTCGTGTCACACATTTTAATAACGCCTTTTTCCCAATAAACCTCGTTATCTTCCCTCTCCTCTCATCTGTTCAACATCTTAGCGATCCGCCCTCCCCTCTTTTCAGAAATATCCCATTAAATGAATTTCTTTTCAAAAAAAAAGAAGATTCCGCGAAGGAAGGAGTGAATCGTCTTCCTCTCCTTTTTTCCCTCCGTTTGACCCAACTTTTCGCTTTCTTCCTTTGGAACTCTGATTTGTCATTAGATAATTAAAATAATTTAGAAATGAAAAATAATCGTTAAAGATTATCACGCTGAGTAAATGAAATAAATATGACTGGAGTATCACGAGGAATTGTTGAATAAAACACGGTTTTGAACAACAAAGAAAAATTACGTTTACTAATCCACGATACAATTTGTTGGTGACTAGTTTCGGCTAGTTATAGCCATCTTCAAGCCAAGGAACAAGGAAGGAAGGAGGCTTCTATAGGCAAAAGGGGAAGGAGGGGAGTGTTTTATTCAACAATTCCTCGTGATGTCATTCCACAAAGTGATGGCCTCCGAGCATTTTATGACTGGCTTAGCTTTAATTACCAAAAGAAATATACTCTTCTGTTTATGTATCACTTTTAACAAAATAACAATTTCAATAACTGCTGTGGGAAAAAGAGTAAACTCTTTTTTGACCTAATTTGTATTAAAATCGTATTATTCTAAAATTAACTTAAGTGCATGACAATGAAATGATTTTCATGCTATTTTCGTCTAAATAAATCCATTCAATTAATCGGTTAGAAAACTGAGGTATCCCTTTTGGCATATGTTTAGCTGTAGTACAGTAATGACTCAATTTTTACCCAAAGGCAAGTAAACGTTCCTCAGAGAAAAACTGCAAAAAATGTGTAGAATCTGTTAAAATGTTAAAAGAACACATTTGTTAGAAACGATAATTTTGAGGAAGAATTTACTAAAGTAGAAAAGTGGAAATTGAAAGGTATGGAGATGTGGAACGACTGAAGAATTATGAATTGGAAAGAACGAATCTGTTCTAGAGTCTTAGGTCTTTATTCAAGGTGAGATTGGCTCTTACATCTAACCCTATAGATTGGGCGTGTTTTTATGCATTCGTTGGCTCCAACTACAGAAGCAATAATTGCAAAACTCTCAAACTTTGCACAATACTAAAAGTCGACGCCGTGCACGTAATAGGCTAATAATTCCCTTCCGTCTTCCAGTCAGATAAGTCAAACGTTCCATAAGAACTATGATGAAAATTCTTTCTTTTTCAAGATTTAATTCTTTTGCATACTTAAATTAGAGATAATAGTCGCACGAAATTGAGAGAAGCGCCTAAAGAAGGTAAAGTGAGTACAGTTTCTAATTTTGTTAGTGGAATGTTGTTTTCGAAATTCGAGGATTTTAATAAAATACGCCAAATTATTCAACAATTTTGCTGTTGTAAGTTACTAATACCTCTGAATACCAATGCGATTGTTGAATCCGAAATTATACATTACACCTTATGAATTTATTGAGAATTTAGGTTCCTTTTAAAGTTACAGTAAAAATTTTACATCTACATTAAATACCTACAAGGCCCCTTTCCGCCTATGGCAGTGGAATTCAGTAAAATCTGAGCGTTGGAGACACTTTTTTAGATAACTGTTGCCGCGGAAAGATTGAGTACTTAAAAGTACTTGTCCTCGCATATTTTTCTCTTATTTTACGCTCATTTTTGGATCGGCCGAAGTAGCAGAAGGGGGTCGCATAATACCGATTACGTCTTCCGCAAAAGCACTTTCTCTGAATTTATAGACCAATCGCAACCTAATCTCCTTTCTTTCGAGGATTCCCAACCTGAGTCTGAGAGCATTTGCGTACACTTGCTTTTTTATCGTAGCATTTTTTTAACAAATCCAACTGAAGTCAAGTTCTCAAGAAAGGAATTCTATTATGATTTATATTCTAACTGTAAGTTTCGGGTCCTAATTATGAGAACTTGGATGATATTAAAAATTTTCATTCACGATAAACTATCCCATGGAACTAAGTTAAGGAGAGAAAATGTACATTCTCTTAAATGCAAATGGGTTTAATATTACTTCAATTCTCACCGAGAGTTTATGAATGTTCGTTTAAACTCAAAAACCCAAATTTCAAACTTTCCTCATAACTAAAAGGCGACATCGATCAGATAATCGGATACTTTTCATTCACCTAATGGTCCCCAGTTCCAGGAGAGTTGAACATTCCCGAAAGATACGAAAACTTCACTTAATCTGTTAAGGCTTAACTTCTTCCGCAAAATCAAATAACAGAAAACAAGTCAACAATATCTGAACAAGCACCATAAGGTGGAGACTGAATTATTACTAATAACAGTATTTTATTCGTAGAGTGCTGTTTTCTATTCAATTGCGGTAATTTTGATAAAATTAGAGGGAATTTCACAAAATATTTTTCTTATAAAATACCCTTGACGACCAAGGCAGTAGTAAAAGCCGATTTCAAACATATTCTCACAAGAAATCATTGCAAATTTAGTACAGAATAAATGATAATTGATAGACTATGTGAAGAGGAGGCAATTTTGTGGTATTTAACTTACAATATGAAATCTCTGGGTCAAACCATGCAGGAGGGTATCTTCATCATCCCGAATTGCCAGTGAAAAGTGGGAATGTTACTTTATCTCGAAAATTAGATATTAATCAGAACAGAAGCAGGAAAGCTTTAGGGGAACTTGTGAAGACTTTTGGAAAAATTAGTTGCACTAAGATAATTTTGCCACGCTTGAATTTACAAACGAATGTTTTGGTCTTTACTTGATCAATATCTGAGCCGTTGCTTTTTACTCTGTTTGAATTCTCCTTCGAATGTTCTATTTTTACATTCTGAAGAGTTAAACCAACGATTTTCCAAATAATTCAGTGTTTTAATACGCTTTTCCTTGAGTAAATAGCTATTTCCGCACTCCATTTGTTAAACTATTTTTGTTCTCGAGAGTAAAGACACTTACATGGAAAACATCGTAAATGACTACGAAAGAATTTTTTTTTAGTTTAGATGGTTGTAAGTTGTAAAATGAAGAATTGGGAATTATATGGAATAATATAAGGAATAAGTGCTCTTTTCCTTATTCTTTACAATGGAGAACTGCCACAAAGTCGAGGCAGTATCGGTAGCTTGTATTAAGTTGAATGAATATGAATAAACTCTTTATTAAGGCGAGGTTAGGCCATGATTATAAAATATAAACATTATACATTGAAAAATTAAATAAACAACTGACTGTGTCTCCTTTTGAAGAGCAATCAGATTGAAGGCCGCAGCAATAATTGAGAATCTTTCCTTTGTATATTACACTTCGATCAAAAGAATCCAAAGGAAAAAATTACTTCTTACGCGAAGCAATTCATCGAAAGGGCAGATTTTTACTAATTTAAATGATTTAAGAACGGTATTATCAACATCCCAGTGGAAAACAGTATGATATTATCAATTACTACTTCCTGTAGAGAACCAACTGGTGACTAGTAACTAATAAAGAAGTGAGATCAATGGGTCTGCAGAAATAGAGAGAAGAAGAAAGATCTGCTAGAGGCATATCGGAAGTAATGCTGAAAGTGGAGATTTATGGAGGAAAACCTGTTATATATAATGAGGTAATTGTTATAAATCAGAAATTATGAGGGAATGTAGAGATCTACTAGGAACACTTTTTGGAGAACATGCTAATCCTTATATAGAAAAACATGATAAAAGGGGGAAAATAAATAAAAATATATAGAAAAACACGATAAAGGAGAGAAAACGATGAAGTATCGCTCAAGATGAGAGACAATCAGATTCTTGCATTACCTAGAGAAAGTCACCTAATCGTAAAAATAGATCGAACTTGCTGAAAATAAATTAATAGAATGACGTCAATATTACGAGATTTTACAGCTGAGAGCAATATATAGATAGCAAACTATTTTCTTCAAAAGGAGTTTACTGCTGAATTCGATCGAGTTCGTGATATCGGCGTTACATAACCGTATAATTCATAATTAGAAACCGAGAAGATGAGATACATCGCCGGATTCTTCGCTGATTCCATTCTCTTTCCCGATAAAATTTTAAAGCCATGAGTGAGTAAATAAGCGCTGCTGGAATGAAATACAACAGAGGGCAAGAAGCTGATATAGAATCACTGATAAAGAATGAATGTAAAAGAGGGTGAAGAAGGGCGCGTTGCTTTGGCATATGAGATGAATGATATCTCAATAATAAATAAAGCCTAGGGTGAGTTTGTTAACAGGACAAAAGAGAGGAAAACCGAATACAAGCTGCAAGAAAAGACAATTGGAACATGGCTGTTAACGAATTAGAGTTTTAAAAGTACTCCGTAATTCCCTCCTGGGCGACATACGAATTACGGAGTGTTTTTAATAAGTTTCACACATTTATATGTGTGAAACTTATTCAAATATATGCGTGTTTGTGGATGCGAATGAAATATGTTAGTACTCACGTTAGTATAGAATTATTAAACAAAGAAGTTATTCAGTTGATTTACCCCAGAAAGTATCCTGAATATTATTTAATGGAAGCGCGAATTTTATGAATGTCCAAACGTGTTTTAAATGAAAAGCAGCAATCCAAGTGAATCAAAAGCAAGATACATTTCAAAATAGGCCATTATATACAAGAGAAAGGACCAAAAATGTCCCTAACCCTTCTTACTTGAGAGGCCACCGTGGAAAGAGGGAAAAGAGTTCCGCCTACCAATTAGCACTCCCTTCCTCTCTCCACATAGACTCTTCTCAATTCCCTTAGAAATGTAAGACTTGTCCGAGTAATTGGACCAAATCGAATGCTCCAAAAAGGCGGTCCTTTCGCCTCGTTTCAAATTTCGATTTGATTGCTCAAGTTCAGTGGTGAGCGAACTCCCAAAATACGTCAATGAATAAATAGTGTCGGCGATTATGAACGCAGTCTACTTGAAATGAAGTCTGTTTGCAATGAAGCTGCAATGAAAGCCTGGAATAAAAGTAAGTGACTCAATGTCCTGCTAGAATAACGGTCAAATTAATTTTCTGACTCTACTGACTTTGTATGAAGCATTCAAAAACATTCTGTACTGCCACAAAATGACATTAATGCTGCTCTAAATATCACGAGTTTCAGACAGAAAGTTCACTGTTATACTCGATTTTGCATCTAACATTGCAAGTGTCGAAAACTAAATTCCTCGCCTGCATGTATGTACTATGCCAATGTTGATAAATTATGGCAAAGAAATGTACCATGCAGGACACTTATTGTATTATTGTATAATAATACATTATTATTATAACACATAGTATATTACATAATTGTATTGTATTATTATGAATTATGAATTGTTCCAATATTACATAAACTAGAGGAAAACCAGTTAAGAGAGATCAGAGATTTAGATTTAGTATATTTAGTGAATGACAGACGTATTCAAAAACAATTTCATAGATTAAGTTTTTATTAAGGAGACAAATTTTTCCTACTCGGTAACTTGTCTTACTTCCACGATGGACACTGGAAGAAATGCAATTACCTAATTATCTAGCATGATTACAATAAGTGTATCAATTGTTCTTTCTCATTCGATGGACTTTTTACGAATAATGAGGAAAAATAACTATAATTATTAATGTAACATAATTGTTATTATTTAATTTAATAAAGTGATGTGGTACTAATTGAACCGCGTATTTCCTTATGTTGTGTCACCTCATGACCACAGTACGACAATTACATATGTCGGATGTAAAAGAATTTCATACATGTAGTCACTCAGATATGATTTTCAAAGAAATAATTTGGTTTCACTGAGGCATGCAAATTACTATCAAAGTTACATATTGCGAATAAGAACCCATGAATTGTATCATAAGGACATCATGGTATTCAAGAATATTCGAGACAAATATTGGAGAAAATGCTCCCGAACACGGAGAGTGCACACACTCACGCGCCTTTCGATCAATTTCAGGGCCAATTACTCAATTGGCAGTAATGAAAACGCCAAACGCGAGAAAGTGGCTTTCCAAGAGGAAAAGCAGTGCCTTCTCTTCCAATCAGCAATCCACGCGACACGGCTATTTCCACACGACACCATAAAAATCGAAAAGTATCTTCCTCCGAAAAGGGAAATTAAGTTTTGAAAATCGATCATGGAATAATCACCGAGTCTCCCTCTTTTTCACTAATCTCTCCTTCTTTCTCGAATTTCCACTGCTCCTCAAGTGTTGACAATTGACCCATTTGGTACCTTGGTGGTCATGGTGAAAAGGAAATAACGTACATACTTACTGTACTTTAAGGCAGGCATTGAGAAGATGGTCTTCTTCTTACTAAAAGTATTATCGGATGAAATTCGATCAAAATTATTTCAATTATGGATCATATATATTTACGTTTCATCCAAGGCATGTTTCAATAAAATATTTTCAGCGTAGATACGTCGGGTGTAGAAGTTTATCCAAGGGACTCATCATCTCGAGGGAGAATAACTCCAGAGATATGTCACCAAAGGATCATTTTTCCAATAATTGAGTCAATAAAGGAGAAGGAGTAAAGGCAAAGGAATAGAAAGCTATTGAAATTATATTACATGAAAAATAACAGTTGTGATTTTGAGAAAAGTCAAAATTCGCAGCATAAGTTTGCATCTATCTGGTAAGAAACGGTGGCGAGGATTGGAATGAGAAGCAGAATAAAAAAACATATTAATATTGCTCGAGGGGATCATAAGTAGAAGTTAAATCTGAGAAAGCAAGACAGATTTAGCAAAATAGAACAGATTTAGAAAAATATTCGTTTATAAATAGAGGGATTAAAGAGTGAAACAATTTGCTTTAAGAGGTCTTCATACCCTTTGTAAATATGTTATTTAAATTTAGATTCAATGTGATGTAAAGAGTGTAAAATGTATCAGAGATTATCTACCGTATATTGTTTATATTTTTTTTAAGTTTATGTTGTTATTTGTTTAAGCTGTCACCAGACTTGTGTCTAACAGCGGTCAAATTTTATAAATATGAAAGCATACCGGTCAGTACGAAATAGCGGATCGAAGATAAAAACAGAGTATAGTATTTGGTGGAAATGTTAATTTTAACCGTATCATGTTATTGTTTCCGAAAATCATATTTTATTTATTAATTGTAATACTTATTTAACTATTAATTTCAAACAACTGTACACAGCCTGACAAAAATATTATCAGCAGATGTAACGAAATCTCTCAGCCGAGTTAGTCCTTCTCTATCTCCACTCTTGAACGCGTCTGCATGGGTCATGGACCTGATGGTGGTCAAATCGGAAAAGGCGGACGAGAATTAGAGCGGGCGTTGATGTCTCCTCTTCATCGACCACGAAATAGGCAGGCGAAGTGATCTTGCAGCGAGGCGCATAGTCATCTGCTTTGATTACCCGACTGCAGCGTTTAGCTAAGATGATCAATCAAACGCAAATAACACCTCTCCATGGCATTTTCGGAATACCTTTCCATTGAATGGAGACCACCAATTGACTTCGTTGTTAGTCACTCACTCGTGACATCTGGGAATTAAAATGAATTTCCACGCGTGAACACGTTAAATGAGTGAAAAACGATCTTTCAATAGCAAATTTATTTAAGGTTCAAATAAATTCCACACTAAATATTGGCAATTTCGGCCATGAAAAAAATTAAACGACATATTAATCTTATAAACGTCTAAGAAAACGTATCAGGGAAGTCATCGTTGTAAATAATTCCTATTCTGAAAAATAAATAAGTATACTTCTGTTTATTTGCGTTATTAGTACATACAGCGGAGTTTTTCTCCCTTTTTCAGAGTTGCTTCTAAATGTTCACAAACATGGTTTTATTATTCTTTTAAAGACGACCACATGTGGAATTTAATAGGAAAATTTCGCGATGCATACCACATATGGCACACGAATATAATTATACAAGTAAATCCAATATCTTACTGAGCAAAACATTCAGTGATAGAATTCCAATTCACCGATTTCTCCAGTAGCTGCCAATCAATGCGGCAACAGACGCTTTCCAGCAACATAGAGCATTAGAGAAATATATAATACACTTAAATTACAGTAGGTTGACCCTCATTATTGTGAGTGTAAAAAGTAAAGTGCCACACTCGCTTAACTCCGTAAAAGACGCTTGATTAGATTTTTCGATATTCTATTGTCATAGAAAACTTCGATTTTAAGTCAAATCATTTAGCACCATAGAATTTCTCTAAGCCATGTCGTACGAGGCGCTTTCTTGACTTTTCTTAGGATTTCAGCAGATTACTTTGTATGTATATTGTACACAAATTAATAAATAACTACTAGCAGCTACCCATATATAGAATGTACAGCGTTGACCCTTTGCGATTCGGAGCGCAACCTTTTTTTAATACAATGCAGGAGATAACATAAAATTGTAATAATAAACAAAAATAATAAATTCATCCTAAATTTACAAAAATAAAGTTAATTGATGTTACGCAAAATAAAGGAAAATGTATTCCTCGTCACAGGCGAAATCTGATAAAAGATTGAATTTTATTAATTATAAGTAAAATGATTAACGTCAATTTCAACATTAAGAACTTATTAATACACAAAAGTTAAAACTGTAAAGTACATACGTATATCATTTGTTTTATTCGGAGGAAACGATTTGAAGAAGAAATGGAGCGTCCATTGGAATTTGTGAAGACAAAGTCATGGTACAGCAATGTATGAATTATGTATGACATGTACAAAATTAATTCATAAATACATATTGTATAACAAATATTTCATAAAAATCCATAGATTTTTGTCCTCCCCATACAAGAAAGTTGCTGCAGCGATACTATAACTCAAAGAGAAACTCCATTTCTCCTTTATAACGCCCCCCTTACTGAGTAAGTAAAAATATCCTAGAACGTATGGTGACATAATGAAGAGAGTTTTGCTTAGTGTACCTGAATTTCCTTCATCTGCTTCAGATTCCGATCTCATAGTCTATGAATACTTAAAGCATCTAAAAGTGGATTCGGTTTTCAACTGTGGCCTGCACAAGCAATAGAAAATTAAACGTGGATGCATAGTACGGTAGTAATAACACATTTATCTAATCATAATTAACATTAAAAAACACCCTGTAAAATAAGTAGTCGTGAAACATATGGGTACTCAGGGAATCCGCGATTTTTGTAAAAAAATTTGTTGCTTGAAGTCGTCTGAGAAAAGCATAAATATTGCGGATAAATTAACATAACAAAATTATAAAGAACGCATGAGCAGAATTTGAAGCAGAGGCTAAGTCCTTCCTGATACAAAAGACGATCCGATTCGGCAAGGAAAATCTGAAAGAAGATTCTACAACCCAAACCTGCGTCTTTCGAGGGTTACGGGAATAAATGTAAGTAAAGTATACGCATCCTTTCCTATGAAAGACGACTAGCAGATTTGCAGAGATTCAACTACAATTTTTCGCCATTAACTTTCAAGCACTTGAGGGCACTCATTTCTGAGAATATTCAAACCTCGCACTTTTCGCTGAATTTGCACTTGAGGCCACTTGAACACTCCATTAAAAATCGACGACAACTGTCGAATTTTTCACTCAACTCCGCAAATTTTCGTGTTTGAACATTTTGGTCGAAGCGACGCCACTGAGCATTGCAAATAAAGAGGCTAACGCGGAATCCGAGGATTTTGGCAAGTTGAAGACTCCTCCAAGTGGTACTCGGAGGAAAATGGTCTAAAGGAAGAGATAATAATGGGGACATGCAAAAGAGAGAGGGGAAAAGAACTTAATAAAGAGGCGAGACGAATAGGGAAGAAGGGGGAATGAAAACAGATGATTTACGCAGCGTTTTATGATTGGCAAAAAAGTTCGATTCTGATAGACGGGAGAGAAGGAGTGGTTGAAAAGTAAACTTCTTTTCCTTCGCACGAAAAGGATGTCAAGGGTATGAAGATGAAGGAGTCTCAAAAGAGGGAATTTTAGACTCATTTGGATTCACTTGACCGAAGAGAATTTCTTCATTTACATCGGAAGCAAAATTCGATATTTTTTTACATCAGGTACAGAAGATTCTGTCATATATGAAATAAATATTTCTATTGGATTATCCCTAATTCTTTGCGTTAAAACACCACGAGATACGTGAACAAAAAGTTTGAGAACTGTTGTTTCAGAAAGTTATAAGCTTACCCTTTGTAAGTTTCTGGAACGCATAATTTTCTCTCAAACTTAAATTAAACTTTTCTAATAATCCAATTCAAACATTTAATTAATTCCACATAAATACGTAGTAATTATTCTGTTCCAATCTATGTAATCTTTGATTAAATGTTAAATACACTGATATCTCAACCAAGTCATCATTGATGTTAATATGATAGATAGACAGATTGACCCTTTATTGGTGAGGTTAGGCCCACCTGGGCCTCTTTTCCTCCTAACCTTGTACGTAGTTATTATAAATACTAAGATAAATGAAAACAAAATTAAAGAAGAGCTTAGGGAAAAATCTATGTAAGTTAAGGTTGAAAAACAAAACACCCACGCGGCAGGAGAACATCCATAGAGAAAGGGGATGAAAAAACGTGTGAAAACAAAGAAGAAATAAATATAAAAGAAATCATGCTATAAAATGCAGTTCACTAAGAATATTGAAAATTCAAATTAAAATTAGAGAAAAGAAAAAAATCACAAGTACATAGAAAAAACACATAATGGTTGGAAGGCAAGCATGAAATCTCAAAAGCTGAGAATGATTTGGAAACAAAGTAAAAAAGCAGAATAGAAATAATCTGTAAAACAAAATTAAACTCTAGAAATATAACCAAAGCTGTTAATACATATGCTGTACCTCTACTAACATACTCATTTGGAATTATCAGATGGAGTAAAACAGATGTTAAAAAATTAAATAGGATGACAAGAACCACATTGACTAAATACCGAATGCATCACCCAAATTCATCAGTAGAACGTATCACACTACCAAGAAGTAAAGGTGGTCGGGGTTTTCTGGATATAGAAAATATTCACAATAAACAAATAAAAAACATGCGAAAATATTTCTATAGTAAAAACTCAAATCAACTTCTTCAAACAATAATAGATGCAGATCAGAACTACACCCCATTAAACCTGAGTAACAGAGATGTTGATTCTGAAATTAGAGTAATATCAGATGAAGAAAAAATGGGCCATTGGGGACAAAAAGAACTCCACAGAAAACACTGCAGCATATTATGAAACGAAAGTGTGGACTCACTCCTCTCCAATAAATGGCTATCGAAAGGCAAGCTGTTTCCTGAAACAGAGGCATTCATGATAGCAATCCAGGACCAAGTAATAAACACCAGATATTACAGAAAGCATATCCTAAAAGAGAATATACCGACGGATAAATACAGATGATGTGCAGCAAAAGCTGAATCAATTGACCACATCACGGGAAGATGCTCTGCACTTGCCAGCCACGACTACAATGCCAGGCACAACAATGTGGCAAAAATTATCCACCAAAGGCTCGCAGTCACTAAAAATCTGATAGCTGACAATACGCAATACTACAAATACAAACCAATTAATATATTAGAAAATAAGAGTTACAAATTATACTGGGATAGGGAAATCTTCACAGACATCAGCGTGAAAACTAATAGACCAGATTTAGTTTTCTTTGACAAAATTAAACAGGAAGGTATAATAATTGAAATTGCAGTAACCCTCAACTCTAATCTTCAAAGAACTTTCTCAAGCAAAATTATGAAATATACCGATTTAGCAACAGAATTTAAAAAACAGTGGAAATTAAAAAGTTTAACAATAGTTCCAATAGTCATATCCACAACAGGGGTAATACCAAGAGCATTGGCAGCCAATATAGAGAAGCTAAAGGTTGAAATTAACCTACATATCATTCAAAAATCAGTAATTCTGGATACCTGTCATTTAATCAGGACATTTTTAAACGAAGACTAATTATCTTTGTTAATGGAACTTGACATCAGTACGTTCCCATGACACCGTCACTTTGTGGTGAGGAAAAAAGACATTATAATAAAGGACTTTATTCAAGGCGAGATTGAGACTAACAAGTCTCTTATTACATCTAACCCTTCGTCATATGAGACAAGAAAAGAGAGAGATAGCTTGCAAAAGTACAAAGTAGAAAACTACACTGTGGATTAAAAAACCTAAGCTAAGAGCTCAGGGAAAATTATAGTGACTATTGATAAATTGATTAACGAAAGGCTTTGTAGAGAGATGAGATGATGATCTTGATGCTGCCGTAGAATTGATATGATTTAGAGTAACTTAGTGAAATGGATAAGCGTCGGTAGCATCCACGAGAGATTTATGTTCGATATTCGGTCGAAATAAAACCTCTTTTAGGAGCTTTGAATGGTTTTTATTTCGGATGTTACCTTTTTAGGAAATACTAAAGATTTTTGAATTGGCTTCTACCTGCAAGATAGTAGGAAACGAAGTGTTTAAAATGATAGTAGGTAAGATTGTTTGCGTAATCTTAAATGACAAAATTCAATATATGTAACACATTTACTCTCCTAGGATTATTTCCAGGAGTAAGTAAATATTAATGATTAAAATTTCCAGTAAATGTGCTAAAATAAAATAAAGAAAAATATGCTAGAAACGAGCTAAAAGTTACTTAATGGTAAGATATTCCATCAATCGGCACCACTTAAATTGTACTGATCTGTAATTGTACCGTTAATTGAATTGATCTTTAATTGTACCGTTATCCTTCCATCTAAGCGCTACATGATAAGTATAAGTGTGTTCATCTATTGCACATAACCATGTTTGATTAAGTATCAAACTTGGTTTCCACGATGGAATTCAGGAATTCCTTTCTTATTTTCATTTTAGATATTTATTCTTCTTCCGAAGTTGCGAAAAATAGATTCTAACGAGAATTACAAATATATTTGGAAACAAACATTCTTCGCCAAAACATGTATTAGAATAAATGCTTTCTAACTCAGCGAATAAATTCGGAATAAACCAACCAGCACCATCATTTCTTTTTTAACGCTGCCTCTCGAAACTAGCTTGAAAATCACGTGAATGATTTTTTATTCTCTTCTGCCTCACATTCAATTCCGCCACCCGTTCCAAAGAAAGATGCTGGGGCGAGCGGTCATTTCAGCGCCTCTTATCCGATTCCAAACATCCGGAGTGTGGGTCGAAAAAGTTCAGAAAGAAAACCATACTCTCACACCACCATGAAAACAGACCTACGATACGATAGGTGCGAGGAAATGTGATAGAGCTCTCGCTTTGAAAGGGAGGGAAAGAATAGCAGAGACGTCATCGACCCGCCGCCTCTATAGACGCGGTGACAGGCCTGTGAGTTGCCTTTCTGGAGAAGGGGAAAGAGGAGGCGGAAATAAGTGAGAAGAAGGAGATAGGAAACGAGACAATGGAAGGAGTTAAGTTGGTGAGAGAGATCCCAAATAACACAGGTAAATGTAGTGACGGTGAAACTCACTTATCATTCTCTTTATGACAAATTTGCCACCAAAATCATCTACTTCGATCTAACTTATCGCGTTTTGTCTTTTCGTAATTAAGCATTACGCTAATCTCGTCAGTGAAGGGTCTTTCCATCATTCGCTATGTTACTGTTATTTACTTCTATAATTTTAGAAAAAGATGCCACCGAGGGAAACTAGATTATTTTATAACAAATATTTTATACTTTATACTAAAGATTTTTAAATTTTACGAGCTCCAGATCTAAAAACATTAATTGACAAAAGAATGATGTAAATAAGTTCCACAGGTATATTTTCTGAAGACGAAATATGTCACGCACGAGTTGAAATAGCATCCAATTCGTCGAAGTATTTTGCAAAACTCCCATCGCGTCTTAGGCGACATTTTAGTTGTCATCATCAACAACAACAGGCTCGGACACTCGTAGTGGAACTTATATTATCAGCAGATAGAGGTGATCTAGTACAAATACACAATAAGGCTTCCTACAAAATCCTTCTGTATGCTAGCAAGCTTTCCAAAATATCTTAGTTATCCAACAAATTCTGGCGTTTTTTGTCCCTTAGACGAAACAGTAACCGCCTATTCTATTATATGTACATTTTTATAATTATTTACTTATTAACATACTTACATTATTAATATTGTTGTAGTTGTTATTAACCTCCGATAGAGCGCCATTCAAATAAGTCCTAGCTGGTAACTTACAAAGCGTGGAGTAAAATTAGATAATAGAAAATGCGAACATGACGTGAATAAATGGGAAAGAAAGATTTAATAAGACATAAATAAGCATTTGGTGGAGCGAAGAAGAGGACAGATACACATGGAGAGAAGCTGTCTCCTCTCCGTTTTAAATTGGGCCAAATTTAGCAAACACATCTCGCCCACACATCCCCGAAAGAAAACGCCATTCACTCTCCCTCATTCTTTGCATTTATTTTTTCCTTCACTGCGGCTGCTGTTGTTGTTGGCCGCTATCCTTGGGATGGATGACAGACGCGGAGGTGACAGGAGTTAGGCTGGTAACTAGAAACCGTTGGCAGGAAGGACGTGAATGGAGAAAAACAGGAGATGGAGGCGTGAGTTGGGATGATTGATCGATTTTTTCAGGATAACGACCTTTTTCGAGATCTCGCTGCCGTTCTGCTCGGATGGGCTGATGAAAGATAATTATTGGGTTGTTAAAAAAAAGAGTAAAAAGTGATCCTCGGATTTTTCGATGGGATCGATACAGCGACGGTATCGTCCGCGGTACTCCTGCCACGAAGAGGAAAGGAAATCTTTTCGAACTTTTTCTAATTGAAAATGGCAATAATTAGCGACATGTGAATAATTCCGACCAATAATATCCCAATGAATCGAATTATTTTCCGAGTTAGGAAATCAGAATCGGTCATTTTGGCGTTCACCTCCAGAATGCAAGACTTCAAGTGTCTGAAACAAGGCAATGGTGAAATATAGGATGTTTGTGTTCTCTGCCCATCTTACGGTTACTATGGATATCAGTCAGTGTCATAATCACAGAAACCCCCCCCCCCCTGCCACAATACAATAGGTGGCTTGCACGGTATTAACGTAGATGTAGACGTAGATGAAATACAGTTGTAATGCACTGAAGTGATACCTAAAACTATTCCTCATTTGCAAACGTGAAGATCCGCGTACTGTGTAGGGAAGGTACAAAGACAATTTCCGGAACGTATCGCCTCCGCCAGCTGAAATTGCTTTTCTTCTTCCAAAATTAACTTAAGAGCGATAGGAGCAGCGTCATGTCGAGCAACTTCTCCGCCATAGGATACGAAGCCTTTAATATTATTCCCAAATGGTTTTACTCGGGTCTATCCAAAAGTGAATCAGAGTATTCTCCTCGCAGACATTCATCTTTTTACGATTGGAGCATCCGACATCAGAAAAAGAAGTACTTCGATATTAATTTTGGCGCCAACTGCGATAGCCTCTTGGATACGGCACACATGACTACCTCTGTGGTTCTTCTTACATAATCTGAAAAACGAGTAAACATGCGGGACGGACACTCTCTACAAACTCCTCCGAAAAATTACTTCACCGAAATTTAACAAGTACTAATCGTCTCTCGCTTCACTAGATGAAACCGGCCAATAAATTTAACTTAAACCTTAACGAGAGCTACGGTCAAAAGAAATAATGAACATACTACCACTAAGCGATTGTTTTGCAATACTCGATTTGCATTCAGAGAAGACTATTCCTGCGAATTACCGTTATTAGGGCTTCGCCAAGATGTTCTTGACATAATATAAAATGGAGAAGTTCAATCTACAAAGCTTTTGCCGTGGTTCCTCATCAACGTCTAACTTCGTGTACTTGGAATGGTTAAATGAATCTTCTTAAGACGCTTAGATTCAAGATAGGCGATTGTTTTCAAACGAAATACAGTATACTTCAGGTTTTCCCCAGGGTAACGTTGTAGGGACCCTACTCTGCTTAGTATTCACCTTCCAAATTGAATTAAACATCGAATTTCACTCTTTGCCGACAAACGCCTCATTTATATGGTAATGAAAAATTAAGATTGGGAGATGCTCTAAGACCATGAAGATTCTTCCATTAATTTGGTGAAAAAAAAACAGAATAAAAATAAATGTTAGAGAAAGTCAAAATCATTTAATTCACGAACAAAATACTAACTTGAACCGCTATTGTTGGATCGGACCCATGTTGAGCTCTTAAATTACTTAGACGTTTTATCAGTAAAACTTATATTAGGGATTGCAAGTCGTTGCTCTGGTTTCAGAACACTATAATTAGTAATGAGAAACCTAAGTAATAATACATTTGGTATTAATAAGTAATACATCTAGACGTATTTAGACGTACCAAAGGGACGCTTTTAATACCTTTGGGTATTTTACAGTTCGTCTCGAGTGTTTGGAATTAGCGTCTTCCCATGCAAATATTAAAGTCAGGAAAGATCCTATGTACCCTTCTCGGTTTGTATAAGAATTTATCAAAAATATGAAATTATCAATACTGAAATCATCAGTGAATTGGGTTGTATTGGATGTACGAAAAATCAGCCGCCCTCGGTAGCGTAGTGGTTGTCGTGGTAGCCTAGCAACGCCGAGGTCCCGGTTCGAATCCTGGTCAGTTTGTTTGTCTTTACTAGGTTGATTGTAAGAGCGTTCTCAATAGACTAAGATTTGCCTAAACAAATAATAATAATATTACGATTATTAACAAATAGTAGGAAGTCATTATGATGAATAACGGAAAAAAGGGACCGATATTGGACCGTACGAAGGCAAATCGATTCATGAAAGAAATCCAAAAAGGTCGAAAAATACAATATTTACTGGTATCTTAATTCTAAAATTTATGCTAAACCGCCGAAAAGAGATTTCGGATAGAGTTCATTCATTACTATAACCGTACATAGACTGAATGGAAGTAAATAGCTAAAGACATTAAATACCTTGCGAACATTCATAAAGCACTTAAGGAAAGGATTTAGGATTCAGGTAATATATATCTACTGATCGTTGGTTATTCAAATACGTCTCTACAGTTTGTTTCCTTTCCTTTTTATTGTCGAATTTAGTGGATTAAGGATAATGGATAGACAAGGCCCACTGATGGGAGAGCATCTTCGGAGTTTGTATGACAACGAACAATTCTGTTGCCGTCCGAAGATGCTCTCTTAGAGAGAAAAATACGTACCAGTCTTGGTTTCTGTAAGTTTTTCTTTGATGGTTTTGTTGTGTTTTTCTGTTTGACCAGGTGAATTTAGTATTATTTATAATCGTGTTTCGCGAGTTGAAACTGCCATATGTACTATATCAGTCCATATGTACTCGTATATCTAGTATTTATTAAAATGTAAATGTCTAGAATGCTGTTCGGATATCTCCGTTTAAGGAATGCTTATTTGTGTTCGTAAATAAGTATAAAAAAATAAAATTGGGGTCATCCTATTTCCATAGTAGAAATAATAACAATACGTACATAAAGTATATAATTAGTAGTAAACTTTTGGTGTGCACGTCTCCTTCAAATAGAACATTTTTCCAATGCCAAATATAATTTACCAATTTAATCAACGATGAATGTACCGAAGCGGTGTAACTAGATTTGAACAAACAAAACTCAAGAGAGGATGACCGTAACGAGCATAGATTTAGTCCGTGAAGAGATGGGGACTAGCTCCGAATAGAGCTCGGATATGCAATCAACGGAAGTAATCAAAAGAGGAGAAAAAGTAGGGTTTTAACAAAAGTAGACGAAATTCGAGGTATATTCTTAGAGAACGGCATAACGCCAAATGAGAAAATTTTTGATGATGAGGAGCGAGGTACCCCTTTTAATTATTAAACGGAGGTTCCCAAACAAATGCCGACGCCATTCTCTCGATATTCATCTTCTTCATACACAGCAGGTCTGTTTTTGCCAAGAACCGTTTCTTCCTCTCGAACATAGCCCGCCCTTTAATTGGTCGCCGTCTTAACTAACCTATCTTTCTCAAAAGGAACTTCATCCCTCGATGACTCACGACTAACGCTCCACCGAGATTTTCCCCATTCTTCTCCCCTTCTTCTTTTACTCTCCTCAATCAATACCGGCAAGTTTTTATTACGTCTGTTCTTGCTTCGGTGAAAGAACCAATGCGTTGTCCGCGGTAGATTTTGATTGGTACTGTGATGCCAAGCCGATCTTTCTCATGGTTTTGCTACAGAAAATAACTAGACGACTCTTACTGAGAAGCTATTTGATGTGAGGGGTAAACATTTCCGAATAATCACCTAATCGAGGGTTCGAAAGAAAAATATTTCCGTACGATGAATTCCATAACAACATGATTGAAAAAATATATACTCCAAAAATGAGCTTGATGAATTAATTTCATCGCCATAAATATTACAACCTTGGACGATTATTACAATACTGCACACAATTGTTATACGCAATACTGCAAACAGATGAAGACAGAAATGACTGTGTCCACATAAAACTTTCATTAGCGGTCGCTTTCCACTAATCGTTATGTCGCAACGACGAGAAAGACTTTTCAGAAATTCTGATTGATTGAAAGAGCAACTGAAACAACTCCATGATTTAAAATTCTAAAACACTCCTAGATTGAGTAATGGATCGCGATTCCAAATTGCCACCACAGTCTTCCTTCCTTCTTCACTCAATCGACGCCGAATACAACTTTCCCGTTCAGTTACTTTAGCTGGGAAACCTTTTCTACTTCTAACTCAAGAGATCTATCATTTAACGCGCTGTCGCTGTAATCAAATTAAAAACATTCCAAATTCTGAGTCTCGTCCGTAGTGATGATGTCCTTCGTCAATTCACCCACCGATCTACATACCAACTAATTGAATTTTTCCAATATCTGCAATATTCCAATTTATGGGTGGTTAGTTCAAAACTAGTCATTTTAATCATCATATTATCATTTTATTAGAATGTAGCTCTTTCCTCTCAATATTTTTGCCGCAAATGTATCCTCGATTCTTCTTTTTGTTAAATAAACTAAAGATCGGATCCTATATCACAGAAATTCTGTTTTTTTTTTTCTAATTTTGAAATGAAAGTTAAAAAAACTTTGTTTTCAAAATTTCATTTAAAAACGACTAAACATTATATTCTTAGTAAGAAATCGAGAATCAAAAAAGAAATAGAGCTTTCCTGTGTTTAATAAGGAACATTTTTAAAACCTTACTTCATTTATCTTTTGCCTTTTACGATTTGATAAGAATCAAACTAAGAATCAGTGGTAGGGAAAACATTTCAGTCCTAAATAATTCTCGGGGAAACATTTGGAAGGGAGAGGATTAACAAAGTCCTGCAAAGTCGAGCAATAATTGAATGCGAAGGGGGGAAATGCCCACTTTTATATTTAATCCGAAGAGTTATTTTGACATATTTGAGTTTAGATAACTATATGTTTGTATGGGACACTTAGAAAGCTATAATAATGGTACAACTCTGTAAAAGAAAATTTGAGGTATCCAAAGAAAGAGAGTATAAACTATCCAAGTCACAAAACAATGCTCTTGTACCGATATAAAATATTTGTTACAGTACAAGGTTGAATAAATGTAATTGACATCAAGAAGTATATACAGAGTATATACATTCAATACAAAGAGAGCAGAATACCTAAATATATACAAACAAAAATGTTCTCTTCTATAAATTGCTTATTTGAAAGGATTAATTTTTTCGTATTTAGTCCATCATCGAAATAAATATGCGAAAAACCAAAGTTTACGCAGGCATATCGGAAATAATTTTTAAAAGAAATTCGCCTCCATTCGCGAATTTATAAAACTTAACGCCATTTAATCTATGAATATAAAATTGTTATCACCAGAGACTATGAGAGACTAAGGTTACTCTGAAAACAATGTTACTTTTTATCGTCCTCCCGATGGCGACTACAAATCCTTAGAAGATCTGCACGAGGCACTTCTTAAAGAGTAAACCAGACACAACCGTTTCCGTATGAGGTGATTTTAGTCTTCCCGATGTAAACTTGATAAACATATGTCACAAGTAACTTTCGAGATAAATATACCAATTAGTTGATTTATTCTTTGTCTTCACTCTCGAACAAGTAAATACGGAAGCGACTCGAATTACTACCTCCGGAAAAGGCAACATTTTAGATCTCCTTGCCACTAGCCACCCTCAACTAGACTTGCCGTAGGAGAATCCGATCACAAAATAATAACTCCGTTGCTTAAGATACATGCATTCCGAGTAATGAAGCCCCCTTATTAACCTTATATATTTTTAGGAAAGCTTTTCTGCGTTTAAGGAATTTTGAGGCGAAAAGTGATGCCCTCATTAGTTTCATTCAGAATAATTCAGCAGATGATAGGTGGAATGTGTTTCTACGTGTCCTTTGCCAAGCTACCTATAGATTTGTTCCAACAAAAACTGTTAGGGAACGTGAAAAACCGTGATGGTTGAAACCAAAACTGCGTTTCCTCCAGAGAAAACATGGGTGATCACATCCTGGGATGAAGTCGTTCGCACACAACATGAGAGAATACAAAGAGCAGCGGAAAAATACTTAGATATCAAGAGTTCAGCCAAGATTGAGGGTCGTAACGGATTCGATGCATATAGATCTGACACGTTACGCTCGAAAACAATCTTAAGGAATTTTGGTCATACGCTCGCGAGACCAGAGGTAAGCAATCGACCGTTTTGTATCTCGTTGACGACAATGGAAGCTCCATAATGGATTCGTGCGAATAGGTAAATATCCTTAATCGACATTTAAAAAACGTTGCATATCAGATGATGGTCGCATTAATGCATTTCCTACTCATGTTAGATCGAAAATGTGTAAGTTGGAACTAAATGAGACAGCTATTAGAAACCTTTTACTTCAGATCGATAGTAAAAATCTCACGAGGCAGAAGGAAACCCTTCCCTCGTCAAATTTACATCAACGATATAATAGAGAACGTAATGAGCAATGTGAGGCTCTTCGCAGACGACGCTATTATATACATAAAAATTTTAAATGCGGAAGATACGTCCATATTACAGGGCGAATGTTAATGGATAATGCAATGGATAATGTAATGGATAATGCAATGGATAATGCAATGGATAATGCAATGGATAATGCAATGGATAATGAACAAGGTATTACTGTCTAAAAGAATATAGGGAAGATTTATACCATAGAGAATATTAGAAGATAAATGTATTGAATGCATAGGTAAAGCAAAAACAGAAATTGTTCCGCCGATTACAAAGGTGGGATTCGCGAATGCGCTTTCTAATCTAAATATTGGAAAGGCAATGAGAGTGGTCGTTGTAGATGATGAGTTGTTAAAAATCCTTGGAAACTGGATGAAAGGAAGGCTTTTTAAGGTGATATTCGACTGTTATGAAAATGGGGAGATATCCGAGGTTTTTACAAAAAGTCAAACTGTTATAGTATGTACCAAACACAGGAGAAAACAATTGAATGTACGAATCACTGAACAATTCTTTCATATGCTTCAAAAATACTTTCAAATATGCCACAGTATAAAATCAAAAATTTAGTTGAGATGTATATTGAATAAGAACGGTTTGGTTTCCAAATAGGAAAAGTAAATAAAAAAAGTCATTTTGGCACTTAACATGGTTCTCGAGGGAAGGTTAAAAACGAACTGGAAAGTTTGCCTCGGGTTTATTGACATAGAAAAAGGAATATAACAACACATAAACAACCTCAAAAGAGGACACAAAAAGGATAGCTACCGCAAAAAAGCACATAGAAGTAAAAAGAATATTTTCAAAAACAAACAAAAAACATTTTACTTGGAGTATAATATTGTATGGAAGTGAGACTTGGACGATAGTTAAGTAGAAGAAGTCTCAGCTCTGGAATATATTTTGAGCGAAAAGAAAATATGAGATGAAAAGAAAAAGCAGAGACGGAGTGAGCAATGTGGTTCTATGAGAAGGCCTTTATGAAATAATGATTGGGAAATCACGGTTAAAACGTATAAAAATTATATTCTTAAAGAAAATAAAACTTTTGAAGCAAACATATCACCATCAAGTCCAAAAATCAAGTTTAAAATGTACAGACAAACGATGAAAAATAAGGAACTGTGTTTGATCTTTTCCAGCGGAAAAGTCAGCTTCTTACGAAGGATATCGTGAAATAGTTAAGTTTGCAATAACTTAGCTCTGATCTTCTCTTTTATTTCCACTTATCAACAGAAGGAAAAATGTTCTCAACGGATATCTCCTCATAAGGAAAGGAACTCAATTAAATCTCAGTGTCTCATTTATTCCGTGAGGATATTTTTGGAAGATCGGCAACAATAGTCAACTGTCAAAAGGTTACCTTCCGTCAACACATCGAGCAATTTATTGAAATTTAATCATTGAAATCCGATTTTAATTTGCTCCGAAATAAAAACTACGCGAAAACAAATACCACGTAACTGACTCCACGAGCAAACGATTGAAATGAAAAAAACTCTTCGAATCCCACCTCAGCAGAAGAGGGAAAAACAAAATGCTGTTTCTTAGGACAAATCAATACCTAAATAGACATACAAAAGACCCTTAGTTCCGGACATAGGGTAAATGCCCCAATCCGAAATAAAATTCGACCTCACATCGATCGATAAGGAATAACAATCGACTCGGTCATCCGATTTTCGAGTTGTCATTAACTACATCTCGTTTTTACTTCTCCATGACAACCAACAAAAAATGAAAACATATCTTTCACGGCGTAGTGGTGATTCTATCTCACACATTCCATTCAATAATTCATAATCTTTCGATTAGGAATCTTAGTTTTCTATACTTTTTAATTTGACATATACTCGTTACTCTTATGCAGATAAATATCATATTTTTTCACGTACACATTCATGCAGACTATCGATTGATAAAACCTTATTTATACATTCTGTGGGTGTATATTTCTGTTAAAGGTGCTCTTTACTGCTTGGATGTTTTCGGTCAAGATATCGATCATTTAAGTCACAATTAATTTTCGATAGCCTCCTGTGCATCAAAAGTGCTCATTTATAATAATAGACAACCTCTTCTTACATCTAACCCTTCGTCATACGGAGTATGAAAGAAAGAGCACGGAAGAAAACTACTTAGTGGGTTTAAGTTTGCGCTTAAAAAAATACAACACATTGTACATTTGCAGTACAAACACATCACATTTAGGAAGGGACGGAATAAAGAACGTAGAAGCAATCATCAAATCCCCAGCCAAGATTCAAAAACTGTGTTACTAAGCAGCGAGGCACTATTGAGGCAGGCAATGTAACACGCGCATATTTGTCGTTACATTGGCCTAAGCATTAAAGAATCCAAACTTGACCACCTCAAAAGTTCGACATACACTCAATCATTCCAGATATATTCCCTAAAAATGGTACATTTTCACTTGAAAAGTCAATAGAAGCTTATGCATACCAACATTAGTTCTTTACTTCACAACACTTATTATCATACAAGTTTTTCCTGGAAGTCCCCACCGTACCATACCAGGCCTCACCTCGCCCCACACCACCTAAACTTCGGCAACCGCTATATTCATTTCAAACAGTGCAGCTGGATAAAAGTTTATTTTGCCTTTTTATTTATAATATTCATAATTTTGCAAACTATCTCCTAGGAGGGAATTGCTCAGCTGCATTGCGATAGTAATTATTTTTCCTCTGCAAGATAATTAGAGGGAAGTGTGGGCGACGACCGAAGAGAGTGACACCGAGGCCACTTTTACCGTAGAACTCCAAGACGAGTCCCTCCTAAAAATTCGTCCAATTTCCAAAAAGGAGAAAAACTACCTCCCTCTATTATCATCCACCCGAACGCATGCTAATGTCCTCCTTCCACAGGGTGTCCTCCCGCTCGATATTCTTTTCCCCACCCTCGGACGGGCGTGGCCTCCGCCAACCTACGAGAGCAGCTTTTGAATATGGAATACTTCGAGGGGTGGGCGAAAAAAGCTCTTTCCTTTCTGCAGAGGGGAGGGTATTGAGTGGTGAAGGGGGAAGAATCGTGACATGCGGAGGGGGTGGAGCGATCGGGACTAAGGGGGCGTAGACGATGAAAAGAAACGAGGGGAAGTGTGGCAAAGGGGTGGAATAACATTATCAGCTCACGGTGGTGGTCGAGGCAGCCATTGCTGTGACGTCACCATTGCGGTGTTTCCACACTCCCAAGTGCAACTACAAAGTACCAACAAGTAATCCCGCGGTTCGCCGAGAAGACACTTGTCACGTTGACGTTAACAAATGACTGACGCGAGCGAATTAATTACCTCTCGTGAGCTCCTTCTTTGCTCTACAAAGAAAAGAAGATACGCTTATTTGTCCAAAAATTTACTCCGCTAAAAATGCCCTACCGAGCAAAGAATACACCGACGTTAAAGTTTTCAAATAATCGTTCTGTTATTTATTTACCTTATGTTGAACCAAGTCACCAACGGTTATTTCGAAGATGGCGTTGCACGAATTTCGTCGAAGATGAAAATTTCAAATACAAATAGTCCACTTCCATTTTTCTTCGAATCGAAGCTGTATATGAGTATACGTGCCCTTCGAAATTGCTACCATGGACTAATTAAAACCCCGTGGACAAGTAAGAAATGAAAAGTGTTAGTTTTGAAAGATATTTTAGGTTCGTTTGTTCGAAAACGAGAGAGACGTTAAGGATAATAAGGAGGTTAATTTATCGCAAACTCATATAATCTACAACAAATTCATTATACAAAGTCTATAGAAGTATGGATAACCTGTTAAAACCATAGCGAACTTTTACCTAAAGTGGCTAAAGTGGGAAAATATTTTAGAGTGAAGGCCATATGCGTTACTTGTGTAAGATTTTCTTGATCATGTTTTCTCGATACAGAAAAGAAAATTCCTATATTCTTATTATTATTTCGAAGATAAGACCCGGCATGAGCGCTCTATATGCATTTCATCAAATATGAAAAACTCATTTTTAAAAGATTCTCTACAAAATTCTATTCTTTACGATAATCGTACTTGTAAAAAAAGAAATATAATAACATAATAACAAATACATAATAAGGGATGAAAATTTGATGTTATGCCGATAATTTAGATTTTTTAATGTAATATTCGTCAAAAATTTGGGAGAAAAATAAAAACGAATGTACATTAAGTTGTAGGTTTATTACGCTCATGTATTATCGTAAGTAAATAGTTTATCTGAATTAAATGTCAATTAATTCTATTAAAATGGATAAAGTAATGGATCTTTCTGTTCACCCAAGTCATTAAACATCATTAACATAAACATTAAAGCCGAGAGTAGAATTTTCACAAAACTGATACGAATTCTGTATCTAATTCATCACATCCATTAATCCTCCAACTGACGTTGTATTCGTGACGTCACTTCTTTTTCTGAACAGGGCAATCCATCAATCTTATTAGAAATCACGTAGTTATTTGGAGCGAATTTATTTAACATCTCTACGCAATTTACGTATTTGTACAAGTATCATAAACACTCTTGATATCGAAAAAACTATAGTTTATTAAATATCTATATTTAGAACATTATTATTTACATTTAAATTTACATAAATACCCCGCAAACCGCCGTATGGCGTATGGCAGGGGGTGTTAATACACCAAAGTCCCTAATTATTCATCCTATTTACGCGTCTAATACTATCTGGAAAAAGAGACAAATAATAACTATCCGTTCGTGCAATAATCTCACGAAAATTTTTTCGATGTCTGGTCTCGAAAATTGCGATCGCTAAGCGCAGGAATCACTATGTCGCGTATTTCGTCATGTAAGTCACTACTCAGGAATTTCTCGAACAATCTGTGCCTAAACTCAAGTCTTCTATCGTCAAGAGAGTTCCAGCCGAGGGATCTAATCATATCTGATACACTGCTGTCGAACTTGTAGTCTCCCTTAAAGAAACGAGCCGCTCTACGTTGCACGCGCTCTAGTTCCAAAATCAAACCCTTCTCGTGCGGATTCCACACCGCGCAGCAGTACTCAAGTAACGGACGAACTATTTAAATATAAGCTACCTCTTTGACACACGACTAACTGCCTCTAAGAACGCGGTTACATAGCCTCAATGTCCTATCGGCTGACCCCACTATATCTCGTATATACGTTTTAAGTCATAAATTACTACTGAAAACGACACCTAAATATTTGTATTGACTCACGAATTCTAACGTTGAGCCACTAATATGATAGGGAGTTAGGCTCACGCTTCTGATCGGAGAGCGGGTCATGCTCATTGCTACACATTTCTCTACGTTTAAACTGAGCTGCCAATATTTACATCATTTGGTAACAACGTCCAGGTCACTCTGTAATAATAATGAATCCTCCGCGTTTTGCATTTTTCTGTATATAAGGGTGTCGTCCGCAAAGAGTCTTACGTTACTTTTAACGTTGTCTACGATATCGTTAATATAAATAAGGAATAATATCAGCCCAACAACACTGCCCTGAGGTACCCCTGATGTCACTTCCACTTCATCAGATAAAGTCCCATCTAGGACTACGCGTTGCCTTCTGCATGTCAAGAATGACTTAATCCACTGAATGATTTGATCATCGATTCCATAAGATTCTAGTTTTTGTAGTACCTTCGCATGCGAAACTAAATCGAATGCCTTTCTAATATCCAAGAATATAGCATCTGTCCTAAAGCCTTCGTCGGCTGCATGCATTGAGAAGTGCTAACTGGCTCTCACAGGAGCGACCCTTCCGAAACCCATGTTGACTTTGCGTAATCGCAACATTTTCATTGAGAAAACGCATTATATAACTACAAATGATGTGCTCAAGAACTTTACAAAATACCGACGTTAACGATATCGGTCGGAAATCGTCTGGTTGTGTGTTACGCCCTTTTTTCGGCCCTGGAGTAATGTGCGCTTTCTTCCATGAGACCGGAATCGTGCATTCATCTAAAGATTTACTGAAAAACGCGAGGAGAGGAGCAAACTCAATCGCTAGCGTAGATATTACATATGCAGGCACGCCTTCTGTCCTGGGAGATTTTTTACTATCGACCTGTGATAAAAGGTTTCTAATTCCTGCCTCGTTCAATTCTAACTTACTCATTGTGGAAGTAACGCGGGTGGGGAATACGTTGACTCGACCGTCATCTAATGTGAAGCATTTTTTTAAGTGCCGGTTAAGAATGTTCGCTTTATCACTGGCATATGTTACTGTCTCTTCATTATTATCAACAAGATGCAAAACGGTCGATTGTTTTTCTCTACTCTCACGAACGTATGACCAGAACTCTTTTGGATTCTTTTCCAGCGATTCGCGCAATGTAATAGATATAGGTATATGCTTCCAATTCGCTACGAGCCTCATTCTTCGCTTTAATTTTGATGTTTAAATATTTCCGCCGTTGTTCTACGTACTCAACACTGTTATTCGGAAAGGACTTCATACGCGAATGAATAACTCTGTTTTCTTCGGAGAGAACGTAATTTCGGTTTAACCCATCGCGGTTCTTGGAGTTTCTTATTATTGTGACGGTTCATAACGCAAATTTTGAATGGAAATTGTCAAATCCATAACTTTTGATTAAACGGGTAAATTTGCTAGAAGTAGTTAATAAACAAAAACTGAAATCCTTCTACGTAAAATAAAACAATTCATACATACATACATACATGGGACTTTATTTGGCGAAATTGAGACTATAAAGTCCCATCTTCCATTTAACCAAATAGAAAAGAATACAAAGAAGAATTACAGAAATATACAACCTTAATAAATAAAAANTTTTGAAATACATTAATTATTAATTCATCAGGCAAGGGATCATATTATCTCGAAAATTAAACTGAAGGAGGTATTGCTATCATGTATTTAGTAATGACATCTCCTAGCAATCTGCAGCAGTTCTCATAGAAACTATAATAAATATATCGTCGGCAACTCTTATATAGGAAGACACATTTGTCGAACCAATTCCAATTCCTATTTAACATCGCCAAAATAGGATATTTCGTTTAAATTAGCTTTCTATTGCTGCGCTTCAATTTAGTGAGACAATTCTGCTCCCTTCTGTGATGCACTAAATTTAAAACTGCGCAAAAACTGGAAATTTCAAACCTTTGGAGACTGTTTGAGAAGAGCGCAATATAAACCGCCGCATAAAACGAAAATTCCACCGAAAAAACGAAAACGATAGTTTGGACGACGCAACAAGAATTCCTTCGATGTTCTCCCAGAGACAATAAAAAAAAAGACCCTTCCCTTGCCCTCTCCACTCGCTCATGTACAAAGAAAACGAGATAACGCTTTCAGCTATAGATGGAATATCAAAAGCCGCGAGGGCTCTAAAAAATTCGAGATGAGCGCTCAGCAAAAGAAACGGTGTGGAAAACAAGATTTCCCCTTAAGCCTCTTCCCAACAACACCCACGCAACCCCATCGCTCACCGCCATTATTCTCTCCGTTTGCAACCCCTTCGCTTCATTTCCTTCCCCCTGCGGCCTACTGCCATTATATGCAACATTCGGAGGTCGCCATTGTGGTCGACAGCTCCCTCCACCGAAGCACTGCGGACCCATTCATCTTTGCTATGTTTCAACTCTGACAGAAATAAATAAGAAATTGAGTGAATGCGAGGTGATCCTTCACCGCCATCGCCAAGTTGCATGCAAATTTCAGTAGTCTTTAACACAGTGACTAGCAACGACACCGCAATTTAGGAGACATAAGGAAAATCCGTAAATAAAACAGGTACGATCATAAATTACGGTTTAACCGACTACATTACATAATTATGGTCTACACATTTGTCTAGAGTCTATTAAACCGCTATTCATACACTTACATTTCATTATCCGGAGAGTTTCAAAATACCATCGAAAATAAAAATTCGAACATATATTGTAGTCGTAATAAGTTCCGAATACATATTTTAATCGTAACGTGAGACTCGATTTTAAATAATTTCCGAAAAGACACAGAGCTATCGGAGATCGTAGAAAGAATGTGAAGAGAGGAATAGAACACATGTATCATTCGTATCACGGAGATCAAGTAGAGGCCGAAACTGTGTATTTTGTCAACTAAAGAAGTTGAGATATATTTCTCAATCTTATCCACCGGAAATCCACGACAGAGATTAAAACATACATGACAACTACACACGACAAGAAACGTTACGTGGTAACCAACAAGAAGTATGTGCATAGAAAAATTTGGAATCTAACTCATCATTTCTTCATTTTCTACAAATTCATGATCACCGAATGTCCTGCGAATGAAGGAATGGTGTTTTTACGTTTATAATTACATCGTTTTTCGTTATTTTTTATAATCTTTTAATTTTTTTATTTCTTTAAGGATATGTTACTTATTTCTCTAAGAGCAGCAAAAAAACGAATGAGATCCACAATCCTTTGGAAGAATGCATCCTCATCCCTCCATCAAATCCCCAATACTATTGAGGATTGCATCCTCATCCCTCCATCAAATCCCCAATACTATTGAGGATTGCATCCTCATCCCTCCATCAAATCCCCAATACTTTTGAGGATTTCATCCTCATCCCTCCATCAAATCCCCAATACTATTGAGGATTGCATCCTCATTTTTCCATCAAATCCCCAATACTTTCATCCTCATCCCTCCATCAAATCCCCAATACTATTGAGGATTGCATCCTCATTTTTCCATCAAATCCCCAATACTTTCGAGGATTGCATCCTCATTTTTCCATTAAATCCCTAATATTTTCGAGGATTGCATCCTCATCCTTCCATCATCGTTTTTCCATCAAATCCTATTCCTCGATTCAGTATTGTTCAGTTATTTCTGCCACACAATTACCCAAAGGATGAATTTGATGAGATGCAGAAAAAGAGTAAATACAATGACTCATCAATGAACATGGTCATGCATCCCCGGAGTCGACCCGAAAAACTAAGATAGTTAGTCTAGATAGTTTAGGATAAATTAAACAAAAATAAATGATTACTAAATAAGAATCTACAAATACTTGATCTATCGTTTCTGTGACGCGTATATATTTCATGTTGAGGCGAATGTCACACCTTAAAAGAGTATTTTTTCCTCATATTGTAAATAATTTCTGTTATACTTCCATTTATAATCACGAGGTTACTAGTAAGTACAAAATGCAGTACATTGTACGCATTTTCATACCTGTAAATGTTGATTTTATGTGGCCATAATTAGAAATGTTCATATTTCTATCCTCAATTGCGAATTAAAACTACAGAACAAAATGATTGCAGGAATAAAAATATTGTCTCTAACTTGCGCTTAGTGTACAGAGTAAATATTTTCCTCGTACCAAATTCCCAATCGGCACAAAAATACGAATTTCTTCGCAGATTAAAAATCAAATAGAAAGCGTGAACATCATATTCCTCCGTGGCGAAATAATTTTACAGTAAAGATGTAAACCTTTTGCTCAAACGTTCGAATGTGAAGCCTCAAAGGAAAGAAATGCTATGGACAGGCAAAGTGGAATGAATACGAAGGAATTCGAAGCTCTCCTTCTAGAGGACCATAAGTTAGAAAATAAATGTGGGGATGATGGAGAGGAAATGAGAAGCAGCCATGTTTCTGAAGGCAGGAAAAAAAGGAGACTTGAGGAAAGCAGGGGACGAGTGGTGGCAACAGTTGTCCATCCAAGTTATTTTTCCATTTTATTCGTTTACATTTTATAAACGTGTCAAACCAAAAGCGAATGATGGTAAGGGAGGAGGCGATAGTATGAAAGAAGAGGGAGACCTTTTTTCAGGAACGGAGGGAAGAAAACTTGGGACGGGTTGGTCTCCAAATGGAATAAAAAAGAAGGGGGCTGCCGAAATTTGAATGGGAGCGTTTGTGATGTAGATGGAGGGGTACGTGACTGGCGTCCCTCGTCAAAGGTGTTTTATCCAAGCGATTCGGACGCTCTTTCTACTCAATACTACAATAAGTTTTATTTACATGAGACACCATGTGGCCAAATCGTGGCTTTCCCACGCTAAACGCTGTTTTCTAGCAGTATGCGGCGTTTAGTGCCGCTCTCGAAGTGTTAATTTAGACCAGGCTTTCTAGGGCCCGTCGATTCCTTCCAACGAATACAATATTGTCGTACATTGACTTTGATCAGCATAATCAGCATGGAATCATTTCATTTGGAATTAGTTTTTAATTGAAATTCAAGATTGAGAGCGGCCGTTCGCTAAATAAAATAATAATAATAATTTCTTTGATGGAAAAAAGATTACCCCAGTTACGTCCATTTTAATAATAATTATCATTGAAAACTCAAACAACCTTTCCATAAACAGAAAATTTCAATTCAGCCGGTACTCGAACCGTGGACCTTGGGGTTGAAACACATTCCACCACCGCGACCGGTTTATTAACCGGCAGTTAAATAACCGAAATTGATAAATGGTCGCAAAGCTAACCTGACAATATTAATCAATGCCATTACATACTATGAACATTCATTGACTTCAACAAATAGACATCGACCTATTGCAGTGAAAAGATTAACTCTTAACTAAACAACTCTGATAATCTTTAGTCCATAACTGCAATTTACAAGATATTTTAAATCTTTACCACCAGAAAAATTATATTTGATAGCCTAAAACACAGAAATATGATTAAATGGGACGAATTTCTACGAAAATAATGCTTCCGTGCTAACATAATATTAAAGAATTAACCATTCGTTCGTGGCGATTGACCCACAAAATTGAATAAATGGATTGAAAACACAAAATACATTTTTTTTTCTTTTATTGAACGATTGAATTTGATCTGTTTAATAACAGCAGAATTTTCTGAACGCCGTGAAATCCTCGGAATGCTCTTCTCCTCCAGCTGCAACGATTCTCACTCGTTGTCAATAGAAAATTCCATAGAATGCGAAAAGAACACGATAATAACTGTTTGTTACAATTTGAGATTCCCAAAACTTTCCCAGCAAAATTCTCCATTGCATCCCAAACATCATGGGAAGTTACCTCATAAATCTTGCAAAATCAACATCCCTTGTATCCGAACGAGGTATTTAAACTTTATCTCCGCGATGTAAGTCGCTTCCTGGATGAGCTATTCAGAAGCTCTTCATCGGAGCTCCTCTTCGGCGTGGGGAGGAGATAAATCTCTTTTCTTGGCTTCCCTTGCAGCGACACAAAATTCCCCATAAGAAATTCCTGCTTCTATTCCAAACCTAACCGAACTTTTCCTCTCCCTTAAGAGCTTCCGCGTGCTCCCACTGTCTCGAAATAAACCACCCGCCATTCTAAAAGTGCCGAATTGTGTGTTTTTGTTATTTGAAAAGTTCACTTCTCAGCACAGGAGTGGAAACATTCACCTATCGGGTGAATTTACCATAAGAGATAAGGCTAAAACGATTTTACTTTTTTTGGTTAAGTTTATTATTGATATTAATGTATTTGTTAAACTACTTTGTAATGCTGATGAAGCAATATTCATAATAATAATGTTCATTAATAAACTTTTGATTCTTATTTTTTTAAGTATCATTGTTATTGTTATTTCTATAATGTAAAAAGGAGGACCCAAATTACCTTTAATAATTGTTTACGAACACAAACAGCCTTTCCCTTAACCGGCCTAGCCGGGATCCGGGACCTTGGTGTTGCACACTGACTACTCCGCCACCGCGGCCGGTCAATTTATTGGTTCATTGCTGTGTGTTATTATAGTTTCTGTATGAAGCCATTTGCATACTGAGGAATTTCCAAACTACGCTGCGTGTATTTAACAGACTTTTGTATTCGGATTAGTTTGCGGCTGATTTTCTTAAGATTAAGAGTTTTAGGACTACGTCTGTAGAAATAACGATTGGTAGCATAGTGACAGAGTATTGCTGCCACATTTTTTATCTGTTCGACAACTTTCCTGTATTTATTTAATTTATCCGCAAAATGCTGTCACAAATTATGCATATCTGGACCTGTAGTATTATTTACTGAAATATGCTGATTCATTCAGTCAATGATTAGCAAACTATAGTATATACATGCATATTGTAAAATGTATTACCTACAAATATATTTATCTTACGTATATTTTTAGATAAGTAATTGCGCATCTATTCATGTTTTTTCTTCATTATCGTAAATTTTGATTTGCTGATATCTTTGATAGTGTGATGTCTTCTTTCGATCGTTAAATAAACTATCTTAGGTCATCATACGACTCGTGAGGCACCTCCTAATGACCTTCCTAGCACAGATCTGCCAATAGGAATATAATTACTCGTTGCTGTAACAGCTTATTTACTACATTTCTGCCAAATGGCGTTAACACAGTCGATTCAAGAATATATGAAGGAAATATGGAGAAGGAGAAAATGCAGATCTGTTTTGTTGCTTTCCATGCTTTTTTGGTACGATAACAGAGCTTCCTAAATTTCTTCTTCTTTGCTGTGGTCTAATGCAGACTCATTAGTCAACAGAGCCAAATATCAACAGTACAACGATTGAAATTTCTTTTGAGAGCCAAATTATTTAAACTTAAAATGTATAGGTAGGTACAGTGTTATTAATTTAATTAGGGTACTCCTGAGCTGGCCTTTGCTAAGACCTCATCGAGGCACGTCCGCTGTGCTTCCAACTCTCCCATCCACACTCCTTCCGTGCATCCATCTCAACATACATTTCTGAATCCTCGACAACACATCTTCTTTCACAACACAACGCTCCCGAAAATTATCTTAATAAACTTTACTTAAAGTTTTACATTTACATTTACATTTAAGCCCTGCAAACCGCCAATGGTGCGTGGCAGGGAGTGTAGAACACCTATATCCCTAACTACCCCGGATAGCTATTAGCTTCTCTGATAGTTTTGAGCCTTAATTAAACTTGACATCATACTTAATAACGATATTATTTATTGATGAAATTAAATTGTGAGGTATCCATAAAATTAAATTATGACAGTGACTGACAAACACTAATGTAAACAATAGCCTTGCATCTCCTTGGAAAGATTGGGTAAGTCATGTTTGTATTTTTTTGTTTTTAATTTTAGGCACGATTCCAGGTTCTCATCAATAAGACGAATTCTCAATTCACTCCTGATAAGGTTCATGCTTGAAAATTATTGTTTGCATGGATATGTAAACCCGAATAAGGAAAGAACAGCAAAAATTAGTTTTTTTTCAGCTGATTATATGAGTCAGGAATACTATTCAACATATCTTCCTTCTCCAGGTCACTCAAAGCAGACCACCTGTGCTGTGAACTGTTCACATTTATTATTCTCCAATATTTCTATATCAGCACAAAGATGTTAAAATTTCGAGCTCTACAACTCTTTGTTTTTTTTTAAGCACTTGCATTTCAAAGTTGCCAATATCAATATTAAAGGAAGAAAATGTTATTCTGTTACAGTGCAGTACTCTTAAGAGGTTTTTGACAAAGGCTTACGTTCGCTTTGCAATTCCTGAAACATATTGAGAAAATCTTCCCTCGTATTGAAAAGTGTTATTTTGAAATGAATAACATTTTTGGATCCACTGAGCTGAACACACTTCTCATGGCTTTAATTTCTGTTAATAAGGAAGCGTAACGTTTCAAAACGTTTCCTCTTAATAACCAACGTACCTTATTATGCAGCAGAAG
Organism: Ladona fulva; assembly: GCA_000376725.2. Lineage (NCBI taxonomy): Eukaryota > Metazoa > Arthropoda > Insecta > Odonata > Libellulidae > Ladona > Ladona fulva. The sequence continues at coordinate 1,211,103 of KZ311704.1, forward strand.
ATTTGTGTACTCACTCTCCATTTCTACTATAAATTCTTTAGATTGGCGATGATGAAGAGCTTAACCTGTAATGGAGTTGACAATCACCAATTCCATAACTTACAAAATTTTTTCTGGAAATGTCTGCGCACAAAGCGCTTCTTGATGAATTATGCAATGGTAACTAAATATCTCGTGATTATTTTTTCTTTCAAAATAGCAATTGTTTCTTACGCCAGTCATACCTTCCCCCTCCCCCGTCTGTTGAAATTGATACTATTTATCGAGTGGAATATGGTGTTTTCAATGCACTCAGTTACAGCATTTGCTATATCCTCTCCTTCTGTTTGGCCTTTAAATGGCAATAATCCTTAAAGTTCTTCTTTGGCACCTGTAGATGAAATAAATCGGACAAAAACTTGCGCGGTATCACTTCCGTCAACTGCTATTGTAACCAACACTGTACCAATTTAAGATATTCGACTTGCTGGTTGGTTATATTCCAAGACATTTTCACTATTCTGACTTTCACTGTTTTCGCAGACAACGGTAACTCTTTACTTATTTTAGAATGCCTGCTTTGTTAATCCCAAAATAGCTCATCGGATGCATTTATAAAATGCCCGCAAATGGTTCTTTGTGGAAGAGCCACATTCAAGGGGCCAAAGAGCCGCATGTGGCTCACGAGTCGCGGTTTGCCGACCACTGCTCAATGCATAGAAAATAATTTCTTTCTGAGCTTTATAAATTGAATTAAAAATGTCCCTGAGAGCTTTCGTAGTCAATTTGGGCCGCACACTTTTTTATGGAATCGCAACTCGCTGTGCTGAAATTCCAACAACCTGTTTTGATGGGAATCCAACAATTCTTCCATCAAATCCCACAACAGCATTAGCCAGGTTGACAGTTTCGCCGATTTCATCGTCGACTGAATGAATTTCACGGAAATCATTCACGGCTTCAGAACGAAAACAATTCCAACAGGAAAAAACTCCTTCACTCATTCTGTTAGCTTACGATGATTCTAATTGCAACCGCAATATTAAAAAATGTCAGAAATCTATTTTGTAGCTTTTCTAATTAACTACTATATAGTAAAAGTTGCTTGCACACTACAAGCATTGGAGGATGAATTCTCCCACCTCACGTTTCGCACAATACACCAACTGGTTCTATTTCTCCATAAGAACCTTTTTAAGAAATTGGACCATTCTGGCGTCGAACTAAAGACCATTCATAAGTATATTATTACTTTTTACGGCACGAAGTGTAGTCTTCTATAATAACCTACGGTCACAAGTCGCAACTGTTTCAGGAGGTGCCGCAAAATGAATTCTAAGTTCACAATACATTTCTATTGGACAAAAACATGGCGAGCCAAGTATCGAACAGACATCGAACAAAGTATCAGTTTGAAAGCGGTCAATCTTGAATATAATTCAAGACACCCCTGCGTAAATTATGCACTTTTAAAGCAA
>KZ311860.1:25054-44786 GCA_000376725.2 Ladona fulva
CGTTCAGGAGCATAAAGAGCAATTTCACATCCTACACACAATGAATCAGTGTGAAAGTTGTGGATGAAATCTCGATTTTATCCTTTTTATGCAGGAATGTTGTATCATCACATCAGTTATCGAATTACTTTGATTATAAAACTATATTTCACAGAAAAAAATGAGTAAATATTCACTGTTTTATATATTTTATATTTCAATGACAAGGAAATAAATGGCCTTTATGAGTAGGGAAAGATTTCTCAAAACTGCTTTCATATATATTAGAAATGAATTTTGTTTCCTCAAAAATGTTTCCAAATAATTCATTGGCATTTGCTATGAGTTTAGCTAAAGTTTACTACTTTACTGGCTTTAGAACTAGTAAAGAAATGACAGTAAATATTAGTTCACATAGAGCAGAATGGAACCATTGGAGGTTTCCTCCTTATGGACATACCACCTCCAATTTTGGGTGATTTTCATTTTAACTTGACAATGAATGTTGCCGTTTGTCTCCAACTCAAGTTAAATCATGCTGACTCTGGCTAGGAGGTGAGTCAGATGCAGTTAGAGAAGTTAACCAATGCTATTTGGGCATTTTTACTCTGGGTGAAGTAGCCCTGCATTTTTGCCACTAATGTTTTCTATAAAATACCAACAATTTCTGCAAATTTTGAAAGACTAACTGATGAAAGGTCACTACATTTTAATGAAAACAGAATGGATTACCTCAGGTAAAATTGTAGTAGTATTACACTGGTAGCTTATATATACATAGGTTATGAATACTATGAATTTGGTATGTTGATACTAAGTTGAGATTTATGAATAATATGAAAAATATAACCATCTAGGTTGTGTCACATAACACACTCTTCTTCAAAATGAAATAAAACTGAATTTCACCTACTGTCGGATTAAAAATAGTATAGACCTGGACTTTGACACGTTACCCACTGATGATCTGCTAATATATAGGGACATGTTATACATAGTTCGAAAGAGCATTTATTTGTCTTTAAAATTATATACATTAAGGGTCAATTTCGTAAACGTAACCAAATCAAAACACGGTAAATTCGCGCAAATCTATGACTCGGTCATCTTCACACCTTTGTGGAACATTTTCAAGAAAGAATTGTCCCACACCAAAAATGTCTTGCAAAAAATGGATATGACAAATCCGTGGTTAATAACATTCCAAAGAAACACAGACATACACTCAAAGTGAAACAACACACAACCCTAATCTTAACTCAAAACAAAAAACATAACTTCATAAAATTACCCTATGCCTATGCACCAGGGAAAAGCGACAAATTGAAGTGTATTTTCTCAAAATTCTACCTAACCCCAGTGTTCATCAACAACAACAAACTTTCCAACCTCCTCCACAATCCAAAAGACAACACCTCATCAATATATAAGTCAGGAATCTATGAAATATCACGTGAATACTGTGATGAAGTCTATTTTGGGCAATGTAAATGAAAATTAGAAACAAGATTTAAAGAATACTTGGCTCACTACAGAAACAACCAGATTAACAAATCAAACATGGTGCAACACATACAGCAACACGGTCACAGAATTAATCTAGACAACCTCAAGTTAAAGACTTCCGTACAAAAACATTCCAAACTAAATGCTTATGAAAGTATTCTCATTTACCAAAACAGAAGCTGGCTAATGAATAACGATTTAGGACCGATACCAAACTCTCCTCTATAGACACTCCTTGACCACCCTCAGGGAGGAAGGAAAGAACCCTCAACCTCCTTCCAGTCATCATAACGAAAAATCCCCACCCACACCTCCTCCACCCACACTTAATCCCCCCTCACCTTCAGAAAAGATAAGAGCCAGAGCACTCACCTCTCCTATTCACTTCCTTTGTGGAGACCCCCTGAAGATGGAGGCTTTGTCTCTGAAATGATCATTGGGAATTCCCAGATATCGGTAATCTGGAGCTTCCCGTTTTTCTCCTAGCACGAGTTCTGCTTGTCAAAATACGACTTACGGAGTGTTTTTGAACTTCTAAGGATATACATTTGTTCTACTCACTAATACTCTTTTTCCATCACTCGTTTATCTCTCAGTTTGGAGGCATATTTTTACAAAAACTTGCATTCTGAAGTAACTTGCATAAAATATTTTTCAACCTTGGAAGATATTCTGAAAGCAGTCATTTAACATCATCTTCAGAACAGCCTCCATCTCCTTCACAACATATGCTGATGACCTGGAATGCTTTCATTGTATCAGAAACTTAATATTTAGGCAGCAGAGAATAAATATCGGGTGACCACGCAATAACGTTACGTTTTATGTTGAATCAACTAACCTTCCAAAGTAGCGGTTATTTGATATTTGGAATAATATACAGGAAATTAATTCCACAAATTTGAATGGTGGCGCTATTTTTCTTACCGTTTTTTTTTTCACAAACAATATAATTTTTCTGATATTTAATTTCATCTGCTTACCTCCCAGACATTCTTTACCTTTCTCGTCAACATTTATTCAACTATACGTTAGGTAGGAACTCCAGTATATATTGTACTACTACACGTATGGAGTCTCAGCCTTAACTACAAGTGTCTTTGACTTGGCCCTTTTATGTGGTATCAGTACCAACTAAATAGCGTGTCAGGAAATATGATTAATTTCTTCAGTTTTTTGTAAAGGGAATTTTTGTAATGTGAGGCTCAACTATTCAGAATTGGATTTAGAAAGGTTGGTTCAGTGTAATAAATTATACACACATTTCAAAACAACAACAATATCAGTGCAGTGATTCCAGTTAACTGTAAAATGCCACTTTCTATGAAAAATTTAATTGATGTAAAGTTATCAAAGAAACTATTAGCTCTTCATCGCAAATAAATTGCATGTTGCAAGATCATCAAAAGGGGGGATTTCTCCCACTTCATGTCTGCCAATTAAAGGATTTAATATTAATTGCTATGTGTGTAGTTATTAACGATGAATTTCTAGCACTCAAACCTGTAACTACAAAGGTCTGGAAAGTTTTGCAGCTTACCTTAACTGCTTACCTTAACTTATCATCCCTCATCTGAGTACTGACCTCGATTGTTTGCTGGAATAGCAAAGTTCCTAGTTAACCCATAAGTCCATTAGATTGCTTAGGTAAGACAAAGGATTTTTTATTTCATGTAGCCAATTTACACACATTCAATAATTACTTGGGTGCAGTTGTGAACTCAGTTCTATCAGGGTTCAAAAATGAGTTTCTGTAAAATCTAAAATTACTTGTTATTTTTTCTGTTCATCAACTTTTAAAGAAGGTTGGTTATTTCAATTTTATGTGATGGAAATGGGTTTATTCTCAAATTTAAGTCAGAGTAAACTGTTCTTTATGTTGCTTCTTAATCTAATCATTCTTTATCACACTCTTGGTGCATGAAATATTTTTGGCATCGTGATTTCAATGACATTTGTGGTGCATTTTTTAAGCCTTGAATACTACTTTCCACAGGACATCTAAATTGTGACTTCAATAAGGAATCAATAAATACAGTAAATAATTGAGGATGAAAACAATGGGGGTTACAAATTAAATCATTAATGGTTGAAAATTAATTTAAGAAGAATGAAAGATGAATAAGAGCATCTTTTACACGTTCCCACAGAATTTAATACATACATGTATACCGAGGATGTAACCGTGGATAGTATTTTTACAAGAGCTATCTATCTATTTTTTAAGAATAAATAGAAAAATGTTTTATGAGAAAATAATAACACAAATATAAGAATAATGTTTTGAAATAATTCAGAAAGGATACCACCACAAAATAAGACATTTTTCAATACTGTTCTGAGACTCACCTTGTTTGAGTTTAAAGATTCCAAAACATAATGAAAATTAAAGATTGACAGCTCACAGAATGGCTTTAAGAACTATACCAAGCCACAACCTCCAATTGGTCTTACATCAAAGTTCTCAAAGAAAACAGATTTTGCAGTTAATACTTTTTATTACAAGTCATTTCACAACTACAAACAATAAAGGAAATGTGTTTAAAATTTACCTTGCTCTACATCAACAATGGACATTTGAGAGATCTCCCATAGTATGGTAGATTCTTTACACTGTGCAGTAACCATTGCACTCAATAACATCTTATCAAACAAATGTTTTGTTAGCACTGGATTTATGTTCCAGAATGGTCCCACAGCTGATGAAATTGTTTCCAATTGTGGGTTAGTCAACAAATATTTTTGATGAATTTGTAATAAATCTATAAGAATATTTGTTATACTTTCAGATGCTTATCCAAATACCATTAGAGTAAATTTTATATTTAATAACTAAAATTTAAAGACAAAGATTGGCAATGCTTTTGATTTCTTCATGACTTGCAACATTCCTCAGCTTTGTTTAGAAGAACTAAAACTTTTTTTTTGAATTTCTAATATTTTCCTAAAAAATGATAGTTTACATTCATTTGAAACATTTCCATTCCAAAAGAAAAAGATAGATCCTACACAACAAATAATCAGATAATACTATCTTGTAAATTTTTACCATTTTAGCATTACTTAAATAACTGCCATAGAATTAAAGACTATTCAATCCTCACTGATTAAATCTGGAATTAAATTCCAAAGTGGTCTATATCTGGATATGAATTTATCTTTATCTGGAGTAAGTCACTACCCCAAATTTGCTGATTAAAATCTTTCCACTTGCAAATTTCTGAGAGAAGCACATCTGAATATGCATCTCATTAGATCATAATATTACAAACAGCTCAACATGTAGTTTTATTCCAACATAATGCAACTAAATCAAGAGACCATCACTTTAGAAATTTCTATATTTGGATTTACCTTCATTTTATTTTTTTGAAAAAAAAAGTTTTAGCAAACAAATATCTTGCTGCAAAACATCATGGTTTATTGGCAATAACTGAGCTTACATATTCCAAGCCTCTCCATCTGCATCCATCCATCTGTCCATCCCTAAAGAAGTCCGTTCCATGGACTTCTTTCCATGCAGTCATTTTGTCCTCATCAAAGTCTTGGAGAATCAGCTCAACAATACTCCACAAAACCACCAACAACAATAACATTGTGCATCCACAGTACTGCATCCCATGGGTGATGGATCTGTTAATCCAAATCTCAAGATGGATCCAGATTCATTCATGCATTTGAGAAATAGGTTCTATGCACCTCTGCTTGTTTCTGGAGGGCTGCCTCAGCTGAAGGTCCTTGTTCAGACTCTTTGATCTCCAGCCATTATGCAGTTTATCTCATATTAAGAGAAGAAAAGACTCATTTCAGTTGATGGCAAACTAAAACAAATTACAGGAATTTTCAATGAAGACTTTGAATCTCTACGGGAAGGCGTTAATGGGAATCGTACTCAGCGAATATATTGGATAACTACAGATTCAACTGACTCGGACATTAATCTCTCCGGATTTATTAGCCAGCGGCTCCTGGTCTTGCAGACTTTATCTGCTGAATTAACTATTATTTTAATAGTTTCGGTGAAAAAAATAACGGTACTAGTTTGCTTGTAAAATAACTTTAATGTAAATGATTTAGCAAGTCATTGCTTTTTTATATGCGCGCCGGAACGCGCGCATGAAATGAAGCGTCTCAAGAGCTCCAAAATCTCGGCCACCAGGGCAACTTGAGCTTGGAGCTGGAAAGATGAAAGAATATGAAATGAAAGGTGCGTGACCTTAGTTAATTGATAAAAACAGTAATAAATAGGGAAACAAATAATAGAATAAATAAATAGATAGCCCAGAGGGCTCCCAGATAGCCAAGTAGGCAACGCGTTCGACTAAAGCGATCCCAGATTCGATTCCCGGAGAGAGCCTATGTGCGAAATGACCTAAGCTGTCGAAGAACTTTTAACAATACTACTACTGAAGAGCTTGATGTTTTTCCGGTGTATGATGCTAAGAAATTCTTCTCGGGTAGACAACCGGGTTAGTTCTTCGGTGTAAACCGACCGATGCCATCTTCAGGGCAACAGAGGACGTTGCCGAAACGTCGGTTTACACCGAAGAACTAACCCGGTTGTCTACCCGAGAAGAATTTCTTAATACTACTACTACCAAATAGCTCAGCATTAAAATCACATCATAACCCAAATGAAAATATTGCAACCAGGTCAAATATAAAATTACGTTAATTGGTATAATTAAGGATTCAACTGATATACTAGTACCGTGATATTGACCATTTGTCTACCCCGATGGGTATACTAGTGTAGATAGCTCCTAGTATATACGTGGTAGTGATGGACGAATAGGAACTACTCGTTACTCCCTTGGATCCGAAGTAACGAGTACTCATTCCCAGAAATACTCGTTACTCGACTACTCGCTTGGAGATCAACTGTTCGCGTGTAACTACTCGGGAAAACAAGTAACCGTTCCGTTCCTTTGGTACTCGGATCCCTGGGATCCGAAGTAACGAAAGTTCCAATATTCTCTACCTAGGGTTCGTTCAGTGCCGTTGGTGGCGTTGTTGTAATGTTAAATTGTTGCATTGGTTACAATGCACTTAGAGGTCTAGTAAATACGTTTTCACTGTCAAGCATTAATAGTCGAAATTGCAACTCGAATTATGTATTTTATTATTATAAAATTGTGTTATTAGTGTTGGGAGGAATAANCCATTATTAATTAAGCCTAAGAAGTAAGTGCCTTGCCTTTTATCAAGAGTAATCATTATTGAAGAGATTTTCACACAAAACACAGGTTGATTAATGTAAGGATACTATGTAAGTAATTTATTCGGATAAAACAAGACACTAACTCAGGAACCTTAAAATGTATCTACGGATCTGTTGCAGATGCATAAGCAAATTCAAACTTACCGAACAATTCAAAAGGAACAAATTGTAACATAAATAAAATTTAGACGAAAAAATTCTAAATAAGAAACATTTCTCAGCAAGTGTCACCTTCTTGTGCGGCCCTCTTCAATTGTTTACTCCTGAGTGGAATAACATCCTTCCGTCTCTAATACAAATAGCTCCATTCATCCTTTATCCTCACTATTTGACCTCAGAAACACGGAGATACATCGGCGCTGGTTTTCCGTATGAAAAGGTTCGGCGAATGGCCTTCCTTCTAATTATCTGCACAGTAGAAATACCTGAAAGCATTGTAAAGGCATCCATAGCTCCCATTGCCATCCGAATGCAGTATCTTGTACAAAATGTATTCTACGAGAAACCCAGAAACAATAGAACGTTAATTCAATGGTCGATGAATGTTGGTAGTTGAAGCTAATGCGCCAAGTTGCAACACGTAAGGAATGCTTTGCGAACACTTGATAAAATTAGGAGCTGAAATATTAATCATTTTATTAATCACTGCCGTCATTCAATCAAAATAGAAATTGAAAGCCCGACACACTAAGCAACATCCAATCAAGAGCCGAAGCAATCAGGTTGCTGAGGATTCTTAGGAAATAATATTCTCAAAAGATGAATGTTTCACAAATAAGCGTCTACCTAATTATTTTATAGACAAATCGAATACGATAAAACCCTTACCTTGACAACATCTTGCCGGCTTTCCTTCCATTTTCGAAATTAAGGGCTTTTCTGATGGAGCTTCCTCAGCATAATAATTCACAACGTGCAACAAATGGCTCGCACTTGTACGACTGAACTTCGTGGTGGGTTAACTCCATCTATTCCCGCTCCTCCATATGGTCTCGATCAGGATGTTGGTGTTCCTTCAATGGGTGTAAGTTTCGTGCCGACTGCGGCTGATTTCTGGACAGCTGTGTCTGGACGAAAAAATTAAGTCACAAGTGGCTTGCACCTGTATGACTGAACAAGTGCGAGCCATTTGTGACCTCCTAAATCTAAAATTTTAGGGCTCGCGCTCTCTGATGCTACAGCTTTATAGGTAGATGTGGTCACATGGTACTAAGGTTTCCCCTCCTCGAGGGTTCCCTTCTCCTCCAGCGTAAACCCAGCAGCGTTCCTTCCTATTCTTTTACAAGAGAAATCTAATGAAAATGGTACACACAAATAGCAATTGAATGACCCACGTTCATATGCAGGTGCAGGTGACTCACGGTAAAAAATCGGGTTCCAGAATCCAGAGAAATGTTAGAATCCTTCTAGTTTTGTCGGTTCAGTAGTCAAATTAGCGCTCTTCATCATTTAAACCTTTTTATCTTCCACTACTAACTTACGTTATATATCAAACTTGGGGGAATATTGAATCACAACTTTGACAGTTCCGCTTCTTTCAATTAACTTTTAGTTCATTATCTGAATTCATAAAGAGAAAACGCCGGGTAAAATGAAACTATATAATATTATCAACGCACAAAAAAGTAGGGGATCCTTTTCTCCTGTTATTTCCTCCTTCCAATGTGACTCTAGGTACATTCGCGTATTTTATTTATGACATGAAGAAATAGATAAAGATAAGAACGATCACATCGAAGTATTCTTCATTCTATCAAACCGTTACCCGTAGCTCACAATATATTCTTCATCGTTTAGGTATGAAAATGGCTAAAATTAAAAAGCTGACATTGAACGGAGCTTTCGCCTTCGATTGTTCAAAATTGAAATTTTTCTGATCTTTGAAAAGCTTAAACGGCAAGGGTAAATATCTCGACTAGTGACACAGATGTCCTATGAAGAAAACTCCTTTTCCTCGAATCTTCCTTTGGTCCCGTTCCTTTCTAAGCAACGTAACAGGAATGTTACGCCTACTTAGCGGATGGCAAGGAGGGAGGGGAGAATATTTAATGCGCTTGGCACCTTTTGGAGACGTGTCACTCGAAAAAATCAAGCTTTCTCCATTGCTGTATTTACAAGATATTCATTTTCATACTTTTTCAAAAGCGAAAGTAATGAATAATACGATTAAAGTAAGGACTAAGACTCGTCATTCCATTTCTTCACTTTCTTCCGTGTTCATTCACTTCAAGTGAATTAATACAGTAAACTCTCGATTATCCGGGCTAATGATGAGGGGAGGATGCACGAATAATCATTCAATCCTAACTATCACTTTTCATTCTAAAAATGTTTATAATGTAAGTAAAAAACGATTTATCATTATTTGCGCACAAAGTTACTTGTCTTAGATTGTTTCATGGACTAATTAAGAGTTTTCTTCAACCGACCTCGGATCTCTAAAGTAGAGATGTTATTGTCGTCGTATTACCACTGCTCTATAGAGGTCTTACGTAATCACTGCTTCTATTATAACACGAAAATACTAGTGTTTTTTGTGTTTGAATCATTTTAAAAAGATCGCGGAAAAAATTGGTGACGGCCGGCGTGCTGGGGCATGCTGTGTGGGAGGCAGAAAGGGCCCCGAAGAGTGAATCACAGTATCGAGCATGCCGCATTATTTGTTATACTCGAAAACCAATTTACATGTCTTACGGCATTGCAGGCGGAGTGGGAACGGTCTGGAATTCTTACTTATTTTCACCATGGTTCTTCCTCGGAGTGCATGAAATCAGAGTAAAAACGTTTCTTTGACTTGTCTCAACACCTGGCCCTAAAAGTTTTTTTTATTTGAATCGTTTCATGCAGTGATTTAATTTTAAAATTTCAATATCATTCATCGGTTAGTGAGACTTCTTAATAAGTTACCAATCTTATGGCACGTCAATAAGGTTTACTTTAGGAAGTACATTTGGACGTATGTCAATCCTCCTTTCTGAACTATCAATCTTCAGTTCGTTGTAGTCAATCAACATCCATTGCCGACCACCTACATAATAGTAAAATGAGAAACAATTTTTTAGAAACGTTTTGGATTGACGATTCTTGATATGTGAAACGGATGATCACCTACGTTGCTACATGAAGACCACAGGCTTATTTCCGCAAACCGATTAATGTTGGTAGCTCATTTGATTTATATTCTATTGATAATAAAAAGTATTAACATTTGCAAATGTCTAACGCAATTCCCTCGTTTCTTTTCGCTCTCCATACCTTCGCAAATGCTAAACTCGTTGCTGGTCGGCGAACGGCCCATCGTAAGTTGGCCTTCGTCCGTCTCTCTCTTGTACAGAGTTCGAATATTAGCTTTGGATTGCTATGAATCAACTAACTTAGTGCTTCGCAGTAATTAACGGAAGTGTTAAAATTCAAGTCAAGTAAATAAAAAATTAAGGATTTAAGGCAGTTTATTTATAATAACTTATACAAATTTGTTTTCTCTTTGATATATAACAACTTCATATGTTTAACATTTACATATTATTCAGAAAACTTTAAATGAAATATGTTTATAATACTTTCCAGTCATTATAACTTGAATGGAACATTTTAAAGTTTCGTTTTGATACAGGATATTTTATTAAACTTTAATATCAGTCTTGGCTCTGGTGGTCTTAACATGATAGCTACTGAGATGCGGATTAATGGCATTAATTCTAATCCCATTGAATGCCATGAAGATTACTATCCCTAGGGCCATTGCGCTAGTTTTGCATTGATTTTTTGCGCTTACAGCATTTATATATCGCTTATAGCGGTGATGTTCGCGATGAAAGATTGCACAGCGTGGCCTTCCGGATAATATTTCGGCTCATTAAGGAAAGCAACCTCATTCCTTATCTTACAGAGTAAGACTATTTCCCATGTAGTCTTGGCTAATAATAAAGGGGTTGATGATCCAAATGGTTGTGAGCAGAATAATTTACAGACATATATACTTATATTATGACAAGTGCTAATACGAGGAATTTTGGATTATAATAATATAGTTGTGACTTAAATATTTTTATATGATTTTCTACATCCACAATTGATGTTCAACTTTCAATCGTGGACTTTATGATATCCAAAAAAATAATGCAAAGTCAAGCTTGTCAAATAAATAGTGCAAACTTGTAGTAGTACATACACCATTCATTCTATTTTCATAATTGACTTCCATCACATATCGTTCATGTAAATAATGAATCTTTGAGTCAGCTAGTCTTAAGCATGTATTTATTTGTTTTTGCAGTATCATGTAACATGGTGGATGCATAATGTACATTGATGTCATCATTTTGGACGACATTGAGACTTATAGTCCCGTTTAACATTTAAACTTATACTAAGAAATTGAATTATACAATTGAATGTATAAAAATAAGGTAAAGTCCACGGCCCTACATCTCTTTGTGGAATATGACTTAACTATGTGACATTTACAATGGGATGAACATCGTCAACATATCAACTCCCATGAAGGGTAATTGGCTTTTCTAGACCACTTAAATCCACTGTAACAAAAATTATCAAACGAAACAACAAATATGAATAAAACTATTACTTGGTACAATAGGGTTTTGATATCATCTGCCTAATCAAGGTATTGTGAGGATCAAAGCCCACTCCAAAGAAGTCTTTCAGATGCTGAATGAAATTGTTGTCGATACACATGAAATTTGAGACACTGACTGAAAACTTACATAAGGACATGATCTAATAACTTTTTAGTAGATAAGTAAAATTAGCAGAAGAGAAATGTTTAACCGATGCAATATGCCCACTAAATCTTTCTTTTTAGCTAAGTGCTAGTATAGCCTTTCACCTCAAATAACATATGATCAGAGATGGTTCTTGGTAGTTACCATGGCAAGTTAAGTGTAAAATTGTTTTCGCTTTATGAATCAATACTAGAACAGTAAAATTTTGTTTATAAAAGTTATACCAACTGTGTTAACTCATCTTTAGAAGTTGTAACTTCAGTATTTCCAAGAATAGTAACTTCACTGCTGGCTTTTCAACTGTTTCCTTACCAAAATTTATAACCTTTCTATAAGGAAGTCATCCTCTTGTACGATTTATTCTACCTTGGTTGTATCATGGGGTGGTTTGAACCACAGAAACCCTCCCTCTTAGCTACTCATTTCAACGGAAGTGTACTAAAGTAATCTTATAAACGTTGCATATCTAGAGGTTTTGTGTGAACATTGGAAATTAATAGCGATTACATTTATTAATGAATCAAAATTGTTACAACGGATATCAAATTACATTACCACATATTCTCACGGTTTAATTCGCTTTCTTTTGGACAATCCATTTTGTTAATTATTAGTGTCACTATNAGAAAATGCAAGGTTCAGTCCCAATTATAATAAAAATATACAAAGATTAATTTGCATTTATATTGGTGAGATAATTTCAGCAGTTTTATATGAGGTGACTAAACCACCACCTACTTTGCAGTCGATTTTCCTGGAATCTTTGAGATGGTTGATTGCTGGCTAATTTTGCTTACTAACATTTTTTGGAATTCAACTTACTTGTTCTTTTTATCAGGAGGCTTGGCATTTAAATGTTCCTGGATTGGAATGGGTTTTTTGGCTTCATTTGAAAACGATTTCATTCAGAGAAGGCAGTGGCATGCATGTCTTGAGATGACTCAATAAAACCTAATAACAGATAATCCAATGAGTATTGAAGAGTTTTCTTATTAGTTGACATGGCCAAGGTGAAATATTAATTACAAATAACATTAAGATTCACGGATGTAAATATATTTTTATATCAGCACTAAAAATACTTTATTTAATTTCTCAGTATTTTCTATCAGCAAATATTGCAGTAAAAATGTGAGCTATACTGCTTTCTAGACTTTCATATGTAAATTTATAATGAACTAAATAACAAAGTTAAAAGAACCTATAGAACCAAAAAAGCTCAATTCAGAAATATAATCAGAACAGAAAAAATGCAGAAAACCTTCAAAACTGTGTGATAGTCCACAAAAAACGAGCAATTTTCTCTCATTTACCAGTATCTTGTTAACCATGTGAAGATGTACATATATGTCAGACTTTGGCCATCAAAAATTTGCCCATTTGATGTGGGCTGTATTAGTTCACAATAATTTTCCAAGAATTCTGATTATCTTGATATTAGGGTCAGACTCCAAAATTCGGTCATCTGACTTTAAAACATCAACCTAGAATTAAGAGTCAATGAATAGTAAACTTATACACTAAATTCAGTCAGGAAAAAGAATCAGTTTCAACTGTTCAATCTGGGAATGATAATACTGTACATGAGATAAAAACAACTTTATTGTCTAATAATGGCTTGGATTACCTAATCAGAACTTGCTTTGCTTTCTTAAGTTTAACTTCATAATGAGATGATAAATTAATAATGCCAACATCAGTAAACAAAGCACCATGGATTTAAATATATTGCACAGAAGATAACAGATGCACACATTTGCTAGTTTTATCATGCAGACAAATAAATTACCCAAAGGTTTGGTCCCTGTTATTTGGATTATAATTGCTCACTCTGCTAAATAATGGATGATAAATTTTTGTAAAATTTTTATTTCACTTTAGGATTTAGTTGATTTAATGGTGTCTTATTTAAATACAATTTAGTGGAGTGTTCTGCTGTTGTTATAAAGTATTAAATAGAAAACATATTTCATTAGTTAAGTAACTTATTAAGTACTCAGAATTAATTAATGACTAGTAGTTGGGGTAACACATTGCCAATATTAAATAATATCCAGAAATTGAGCATTAAATTAAAACTTTTTTGCAAATAATTCTTCCACACCATAACTCCTAAATATTTTTATATGATTTTCTANAATGAAACTGCAACCATGGAAGCAGATATGGGTTCCAAGCCTTCTAAATGAAACTTGGAATTCCTTAACTTTGATTTACATTCAGCAGTAACAATTAAGTCTTATTTTAATGTGATAGTTATAAATGTGTAATGAACATAAAACTGATCTCTGAAATTGAGCTTCATATCATTATAAGGATAGTTTTAATGCTGTCATAACCTACTTGAAAACAAACTTGTGAAATTCTAAAAGGTATCCTCACCTAGATTTATCAGGTAAGCTACTCTTATCCTCCCTTTGAAAAAGCAGTTTCTGCATGATTATTAGAAGCATGGAGAGAAAATTATTTTAAGAATTTGTAAGAAAAAAACTTTAGATATTAATATTACTTAACATTAAGATACTGAGTGTTTAAATAGAAAAGTGATGTATTAACTTATATCTCTGATAGATCCTTTTCTATTTATCACAATCATAACATTGTTTTCACAATGCAGCAAGGATAAGATCAAGGAACATACAAATAAGATAAAGCCCTTTCCAAGTATCAAAGCTTTATGACTTAATGATATAAGCTCTGTTAAATGACAACATTTCATGATTAAACTTTAAACCTCTTAGTCAAGTTAATACATTTTTATCTCCGTAACTCAGTCTTTAATAGCGTGCTATCCAAATGGCATCAAAATCAGCTATCATATTTCAAACTGAAAAGTTGCATCACAACAAAATTTTATACAAAGCTACCACACAAACGAAGAACATGTTCAAGATGACAAAATATAATATTAAGGAATTAATATTAGTATAATACGTATAAGTATAATAAAAATTGAAGAGTATGAGTAATAATCATAAGTAATAATAATAATCTATTCACTGCTGTCATTTTAAATATTGTCTCATCATCATAATATATGTAAGACTTAATTGAATAACAAGATTTATTCAAATAACAAAGACACTTTAAGCTAGAGAAATGCCATGCCAAAATTGGCTTCTTTGAGAGAAATATAACAATGTAATTATAAAAATAGCAGTTACAAATGTTGCTGTCATATATAAGTGAAAAATAATTTCTCAAATTAAACAATTCATTGGTTTGACATTGAGTTGCATGACCAATACTGAAGAATGATAGCTTTTCTGGTCTTCTGCTCAAACATTCTCAGTTAAAATGCTTCAATTTCTCTGTAACAATGAAAACCATAAGTCACACAAAGTCAAATGATTACATTGAGTACCTAAACACAATACAATGAAACCATATGATGCAGAATTCTTGCAGCTTCAATAACAGTGCATCATAATCAACCATTTGTGTGGAAAATGAAAACTTTACTCTTAATAAAGGCTTCAAAAAATCATAGATTGTGGCAAGACAAATCTCAAACAAAGTTTGTCACATCATGGTTGAAACACTCCTGTATTGAAATTTTTATGGAGGTCTTTTTAACATCACATATGTTAACAAAGATATTCAGGAACAGAGGGGAAACAAAATCTTCCAAAACATAGTAACCTTAATTTAGCAGCATTCATATTTGTTTCATTGACATTCACAGTAGAGGGGATTTCAAATAAGAAAAATAAAACCCAGCAGAATTCCATTCTTAAACTGTTATTTTATGTGTGGCAGTTGATACTCTTGCCACCTCTTAAAGGATTTAAACCTCTTGTGCCTAGAACATAAGTTTAATTGAAGGATTTGTATTTTGGACAGTAGCTTCAGCACCATATAGAAATTCATGCTTGGGGTACACACAAAACAATTTTTAAAAAATAGCATTTATTTAGTTCAATGTACATGATTGGATTATATTTCAGCCAATTACTGATCCTGCTAGGCTCGCAGCACTCCACATGGTACACAGCTTTTCTAATATCAAATAGCCTCAAAAGGACATTACCCAAAAGATTTAAAGCATTTTAATCCAGGTTACTCAAAATTTAAAATGAAAATTCTCTCTTCACTTGCCTCATAAATAAGAAAACTAAGGCAAATATGTGAATAATTTAGACTTTCATATTAAATCCAAACATTAACGATATTACTTGGGTATAAGGTTTGCTCAAAATGTGGAAGACCGGTACATTAGCAATTGATTGATCACACTGGCAATACAAAAATGGGCCAAAGTCCATGTAAAGGCTCAAAATTAAATTCAAATAATAATTTAAAGCAGAAATTGTTTTAAATAAATGCAAATGGGAACTGATGACAAGCAGCATTTACCTCCACAACAGCATTCATCAGAATTAAAATATGTAAATCTGTTTAATGTGATAGGACTTCATACCTTAATGCTGAATGATTTAACAAGAATATTAACATTACAAATTACTCATTCCCATCACCTCAATATTAACTAAACAGTTCCACTTGGATCATTATGAGTTAGAAATTATTTTACGTGCATGCGCCTAAGTAATAGTGAATGTTTTGGCAGTGTTATTCACCCTTTTGATAACAAGAAAGAGGAAAATTTTGCCTCGCTATCTTTAAATTAGGAATTAAACGCTCAATCATATCATAGTCTCCCAAGCCAATGATCTCATTTACCTCTTTATATACTTGTGAAGTACTTTATTTCAGTTGAAATGCAAACAAAATTGGTAATCATATACAAGAGCATCTTCAGAAGTGGATATTTTTGCTAGAATTACATGAATTCGTGACTTCAGAGATGTTAATTCCATCACTGCACCAATTCTCAAAAGACACAACCCTGTGACACCTTTGCAATGACATGGACCTTGTTAACACATCCATTAGTGCCATCAGAGACTTTGCTCAGAGCATTTTTTGAAATCTATCTTGTAAAAACCAGAGCTCCTTCAGTCCTAGAGACTAAATTTCTTCTAAGATAACAGCCTTGCCAGTCAGACATTCTTCTACCACTCAATTATCTTTCTTACCATTTATTCTCCATTGAAATCTCACTTACTCAAATCCAATCATCACCAAAACCTTACGCAACACATGACCTTGAACTCGAATTCCTTAAGTCTATCGATTTTCCTCCAAAGGGTTCAATTGTGTATCCCCATCTTGTGTTAAACAACAATTAGTCATGGGAGGAAACTTCCCAATTTTCTGAGTCTTCTTCCACTGAGTCTTCCCCATTTTCTTCCTTTTAACTGCTAGTAGATGCCAAAGGAGACACAGGAGACATTGGCGACCTTGATCGTGATTCAGGCTGCGAACCCAAGCACCCATTGATGGTAACTACCACCTTCCTTGACCCTGCACGGTCCCGGTGTTCACACAACCAGATACCCTGCCACGTACCCAAGTTCAATTTCCCCTCTGAGATTGGAATTGTGAGGGAAGAACCTAAGAAACACGCCTTCACGTGAGCAGGCTGTAACAACAGAAAATCAAAATATTTACTCAAGTTCACACACTTTAGATGATAAGATAGTTAATAGTTCATATTGATAATTTGGATAAAAACAGAAATGAAAAGAATTTGTAGGTTAATGACATATGAATAAAACAAGTGCAACAAAGATAAAATGTTAACAATTCCAACAAAATAGAGAAACGCTAGGAAAAGTGTATAGAGTTAAAAGGAGATTGTTGAAAAATAAAAATCTACAGAAAATAATTTGCTTCTCTACCTCTTTCTAATGACTTGTTGAACAGCCCTCATATAT
This sequence comes from Ladona fulva, assembly GCA_000376725.2. Taxonomy (NCBI): domain Eukaryota; kingdom Metazoa; phylum Arthropoda; class Insecta; order Odonata; family Libellulidae; genus Ladona; species Ladona fulva. Next base: position 42,286 of record KZ311860.1, read on the forward strand.
TGCTTGATTCAGAACATCTTCAATTGATTTTGAAATTTGATCTTCGAGTAACTCAAAACTGGTATACAAGATAAAATGTGAACAATTCTTAGAATTGTGTGAATTCGGTTCAGATTCGAATCATGAGGAAAAAAATAGCTCATCAATATCTAGGGAAACACTTGTTTCCATGACAACTATTTTAATAGCTAAGCAATGTTCTCAAATATTGAATAGATTCAAATCTCCTATTCAGCACGTTTTGCACATTATTTTGGCAGTAGAAAATTCTAATGAGAGAATCACAAGCTCAAAATATAAATGTGGAAAATATTTGCATTCTTTTAAAATAAAAAAAATGAAAATAGCAAATCATTTCTCTGAAACTCTGAAATCAAAACTCAAAATATCTGAAATATTAAAAACAAATAAAAAGCTTAAGTAGAATTATTTATAAGCAATATAATGCTCCTGACAGAACTTCATTACCTAAAGTTATTATTATTTATCAGAACAAACTTGAAATTAATACATTAACAAATATTAAAGTTATCTGTAACGAAAAGCGCACTAAGCATTTAAACTGTTGAGTTGAATCACTGGCTGCCTGGATGTTTCTCGTTCCAAGGAGGCAGCAATGACATTTCACTGGAGTGGCATCATGATTGTAGACCCCACGTATCTTCCTTCCCAATGCATTAAAAAAAATTACCCATGCTCATTCTTTCTAAGTCATTAAAATAGTGTGTATTAAAAATTTCAACTGTGCAGAATAAAACCCATAGAAGGGGATTGACTTTTAATTTAGACGCTTATCAAAGGTTAACAAATAAAGATAAGTTCTCAGAAATGCATACTAAGCTTTAAGACTATATACCACATTTCTAAAAGTTTGCTTTTCCTGTGACAAATGGTCGTTGTTCCATAAAGGTGGAAAGTGGTGGAATGGCTGAATCGTGAATTTGCAGGAATTTTCCATGTTTTGATTTTATTTACGTCAACCCATATTAAGCAGAAGATTTGAATTTAAGCAAAGAATTGCTCTTTCAAATTATGTATAACATATCATTATAATGGCAGATCATCAAAGGGGAATGCGTCAAAGTCCAAGTCTATACTATTATTAATCTGACAGAGGGTATCATGGTATCTTTGATCCTAAAAAAGGTATTTTCCTGTTGGGATGCATTGCATGGTTTTTCAGAAAAAATTTTGACACACTTCCCATTAAGATAAAGCATTGAAATTCAACCTGTAGTTAGCAGGGGTGATTTTCAGGTGTACACTGCATAGACGTCTCCTAAAATGATCCTAGGTTTGGCACTAGGTCAGTGAAAAGAATTCACTAGTTTTTAAGATACATCATCAAAGGGAGAGTTCCTTCATCTAAGAAGGTAACACTGTTGGTAGGCTCCTTGATTAGATTTCCTCTCAACACATTGTTGATGGTTGAATTGTGATTATTTTTTGACACAAGGAGATTGTCATTTCTTTTCTACATTAGCAGCAGATGACATGTTGGTGTTGCGCATTTTTATTTTGATGTAATTCCTGAAATTAATTCTGATATAAACTATAGGAATAGTTAAAAGTGAAGGTAACAAAACAAAAGACAACCATATCAGGTAATATGGTCACTGGTTCTAAGCCAGGCCACTTCCTTTTCTCTGTAAGAATTACTTAGTGGAAAACTACTGAACTTATTTGAATAGCCCAATTAGACACAGGTGACTGCAATACAGTATGACGAGAAAAAGAGAACCTCTCTTTTTTTAAACCTCTCACCATCCATAACTTATATTGAAGGTTTCCTTGGTTTTAAATTCTGGACCCATTCCTTGAGGATATTGTGTATTGATATTGCAAATATCAAAGATGAACTCAACAGCATTCTCCTTTGATCCACACACAATGATTTTTAATTGAATTCAAGGATTCTTAGATTCATCTCCTGAAGCACATTCTATGTACTGTAGCACTTCTTTAGTAGTTCCTTTCAACTTCCTCAACATTAGAAGTCCCTGCAACACCATCAGTTCTTGTCTTCCTTCTTCTATATGGTATTTATCATCAAATCATTCACTACATATTCTCTTCCCAGCCGCAAACCACTTTGATCTACTTTTTATTTATCTAAAATTTCACATTTACAGCCAAAATTAATGGCTATGTGCTGCACTTTCTTCTCATTGAACTTGAATGCTTTTGTTTCTGTTCCATTAGGAACAAGTATTAATAAACTACCATTGCCACTAAACTATAACCTCAATATTCTCTCCGCTGTAATAACAAGTAACAACTCAGCAAATACAGAGGCAAGAAAGTAATTAAACTGCATATTTATACAACAGAAAAAAGTCATCCAGCATCAGTAATTCAGAATAGCAACACCCGTTTGTCGTAGCACAATCAAGAATACTTTAAAATTTTAAGGGTTTGTATCATCTTTTTTCCACTACATTGTTTTGTTCAATAGACTTTAAAATTTGAATAGTTGATCTTTAGAACAAAGTAGCAAATGA
>KZ311860.1:69816-89681 GCA_000376725.2 Ladona fulva
ATAACAAGGAACTTCTCTCCCAAACATTGTTAATTGAAAAATAGAGAGGAGTACAGCAGCTTCTTTTTATTTAGTAAAAACATGAATCTGGTTGTCTGATGTCCCAAAAATGATTTATCCACAGGAAAATAAGCATAAACCAGAAATTATTACAAATTATGATTTGATGAAAGGCAATATTGGTACTGTCAATGAAATGAGTAGAAATTGTGATCTTCATGTTACAAAATTAGGCGTGAGTCACGGTGGGTTAACTATTCATCCTCTCTTAATATTCATCTTCGTCGACCTTTCTCTTCTGTGTTTATTTCTTCACCAAAAACCCTTTCTTATCCCTATCTTGCAAACAAATTGTCTATTCCCTGTGTTACTCACCCACTATTTCCAGTTTGTAGTGCACCCACATCTAAAAGGCTTCTATCTTTCATGTAGGACATGAATGAGTTGCAGTATTTTTTTAATTACTCCAAAATATTTTCTGCTGGCATACAGGAACTTATTATCTTAAGTTCATGTAAGTGTTGTTTATAAAAACATGATTTTGAGAAAATAAGGGAAATCAATGCTTGAACAATTGAATTGTATCATATCATTAATCCTTCAGAAACCAAAAGCAGCATTTTCTGTTTGATATATAACAATTTCAAATGAAAAGCACGGAAAGGATTCTATTCAACTTCATTTACAATTCTAACTTAAAAAACCACTAAGTTTGAAATCACTAAGATGAAAATCATAGCATACAAGGATACCCTCAGTTTTTAAATATAGTTCAAAGATAACAGACAATGCCAGGATATTTTACGCATTAGATCAACTCTGCTATAAATAACGCTACAAAATATTAACAGATTAAGTAAATAAAAGAAAAATAAATTGCTTACCTCAGGTACGATTTTGTTCAACATCATCTCCATATCATCCCTGAAAATAGAAAAAACGATAATAATTAGCTGCCTGATGTAACGAAATTTAGAAAATTACCAGAGCTAATTACATATGAAATGCTTTCTCACTAATGTATATCAAAGAAAACAATATTGAGATGTTCAACATGTAATTGAATTATTTTCAAATCTCACCATATGACAGTTGTTAAATTTGTCATTAAAGTCATTACACCAAGGGATTAATAAAGAACAACAAGACTTTAATGCTTACAGTGCTGATAAATGCAACCAAGTTTGTCCAGGTTTTTTTGCAAAGCATAATAAGTATAAAAGTGACAAGGAAAGCAAAATGATATAGCCATCAAGATAGCTATCAATGCAGGGGAGGCCATCTACCAAATGCCTAATCCCTAATGTGCTAATGCCTTCTTCAGCACCCTTTCTGTACAAGTATTTCTGAAAGTACTTTGACAGCTGAGGTCATTTCAGACATACCACCTCCCACCGGGAACCACTTTCACCAAAGGTAAACACACTACTAACTTGCCTATACCAGGACCACACCTTGACTTCCTTTGAATAAGTGACTAATAACTTTTTATAAACAAAAGAAAAGTAGCGGATGCAGGAAAATTTCTTACATATTTAATAGTTTACCATTTGCAAAATGGAAAACGTCACCCTCATAAATTGGGGCCCGGGTATTAAGAAACCCCAGAACTATACCCCTCAGGACCAATCCTTATATCACAGAATTTACATTTTAATTTTAAACCAAAACCTCTTTTACACGACTTCCCTCAACATTTGATTTAAAATTTTGGGGCCTATAATTGCAGTATTAATGCATACCTCAGGTGGAATCATTATCATTAAAAATTAAGTTTAAAAATTAAACCACTTTCAAAAACATTTACCCAAATTCTATCATCAAAAAGAATGAATATCCAGAGAAGTCACAAACACTTAATGAAACACTGGAGAAGAATAACAAAAAAGATGGAAAAGAAAGCAGCAGAAATCTCTAGCTAGAAACTAACTGGACATATTATGGACCATCTAGGAAAACTGAGGGAGATTGGACAAATAAAGGAGACAATTGGACAAATTATAGATAATCTAGAAAAACTGATGGAATAAACCACAGGAAACAATACTAGAATATTCTTCTCAAATTAGAAGCACCTACAGTTTTCAAATTTCTTATCCTCTCCCTTATTTGATATCACCTTACAATTGAACTGACCTATCTAGAATACAACATTGTTTTAAATATCCCTGGCCTCGAAAGGTATTGTATGAAATACACAATATACTTTTAAAAAGTCTATGAAAGTGAAAACCAGCATGATTCCATTTTAATGAAGCTGACAGAATTTGTGAACAGTAATTAATTCATTAATACAGCAAGAATAGTTCCTACATTTTATTAACTCAAAAATATGCTCATTTTAAAGACTTTCAGAGAAATATATTTTCTCAGCCAAGTGCTTCACTTGCTCAAATTTGTGAGTTAGTAGCTGACAAAGAAGACTATCAAAGAGTACCAAAGAATTTCTATCTTTTTAATAAAGGTAAATACTTTGATGATCATTTACACCACAATAAAGTTAAAGAGACCCTCCTTTTTCAAACTTTTAATAAAATATTTCAAGGAATAGAAGGGAGATTTTGCGATAGATCATATTTAATAAGAAGAAACAGCTTATTCTTACTCAATTGAAAACCCTTGATTCTTCTCAGAGGGAATACCCATTAGTTATACGAATAATAACTTCCATGCTTTGTTACAATGCCCTTAGTCCAATACTATGGGAACTTATAAGTACTGTGTTATTTTCCCAGGGAAGAAATTACAAATTGCATTATTATAATGCAAACTTGGAATTAATAAATAGGATTTCTTAAGGTACGGAGTATACATAATGAGAAAGGCTGGGGACACTGAAAACAAATATATTGCAATTACTTCAAGCTCACTATGCACTTTATATGCTTAACATACATCCAGCTTAAATGAGAAATTCAAATTAGAGATGAAAACTCTTTCTGCAACCCTTTCTCAATCTAGCACTCTCTGACCAGAAAAACGTCTACATACATTAAAAATTCTGGTTCACATTTTTGACAATATCTCAAAAACATACGTAAGTTTGATATTCTAATAAAAAGTTGAGTGTAAGGTGAAAATGAAAAGGGAATTTTTTTGTTTTCACCTTCATTCATTGGTTTTCCCAAAACTAGCATAAAAACAAAAAAAATTACGCTGTAACCAAGCAAAAAATAACTTTCTCTGGAAATCCAAGTTATCCACTGGATTAAATATAATGAAGAAAAATTAGCTGTTTAAAATTAATAATCACCATAAAGACACAGTGTCCACTAAAGTGCAATGGGAAAGTATACAGATTAATAGAAATGTTCTCCCTCTAAAAGTTGAAATACAGAGATTTGTTAAGTAAAATTCCTCCCCTATGTATTTTCAAATATTATCAACTAGTATTTTTAAATTAGACATTCTTCCTAGAATTGATCCATTCCATTAAATTCACACAAATAATAATAAAGGGTAATGAAAGATTCATAACACAGTTTCCATTCAAAAGAAATGATTCTCATTGGCAAGAAAATGAAACCATTTACATTAACCACAAAAAATACCCCCTAAACAGATCAATTTTAATTAAAAGAACTTTCCTTTTTAAAACATTAACAACTTCACCATGGATCACTCAACAGTTGGAGTGATAAATGTATTGGAAAAGAAGGGATCAGAATTGAAAGTGTTAAATGAAAATATCTATAAGCCATTCTACTGCTTGATGTTTACTTTTCTTTCATTTATAAAGCTGACAAACAGAGTTGGAGTGAAAAAACACAAATCCTGTTTCAAATCCAAATCAAATTACTTCTTTTTCAAGGCGATTAGTCAAAAAATATTCTTCTTAAAAAGAGATCAATCTTATAAACTTATCAAACACCCTAAATCAATACATTCTGTCCTATTTATTTGATAACTAAGTAGAACAACTTTCAAACCTTCTATATCACAGACATCGAATCTTCGGATCTAAATGAATGCCAGAACTCTTTCTCTGGAATATAGGACCAAAAATATATAATATTTAGATTAACCAATTCCTGGTCTACACCATATTAAATGAAAATTCCCAAAAAATTAAAACTTTTGATTGATTTGCATGAAGAAAGCCATAATTCTCTATCTTTAGCAATAAGGATGCTAATTTTACCAACAGAAATTAAAGGGATGAAAATGTCTACATTAAGATAAGAATCTAAAATGAAACAAGCAATTTATAATTGTAAGCATAATTTCAACACAAGAGACGGGAAACAGAAAACTTAGCCATTCTGTGAAAGATAAAATCATTCAAAAAATAAGAAATAGAACTTAAAAGGCAACTAGTTGTAGTATAAGTGCTCCGACAGCTAAGATCATTTCACACCTAGGCACCCTCTGGAAATTGAACCCAGGACCACTTTCACCAAAGTTGAACGCCTTGCCCACATGGATATCCCAGAGCCATAGAGGCAACTAATCTGTTAACATAAATCAGGGGTGGGCAACGCAGGCAACCCAATTTTTGAGCAGCAAAATCAGCCAAATTATTGACAACACTTTTCCACCAACAAACCAAATTATTTTTGAGAACATTTGATATCTTGATACATGATTTATAATCCCATTAATCATAACATATGATTCGTAATATATTAAACTGACTTATTATTAAATAAGTACTGACTGATGTAATATATTAAACTGAATTGTGTGTTCACAGAACATTATAATTCTTTGCCCATAATACTGAAAATATATTTGGCAATGACTAGTTTTACATGCAAGAAACAACTCATTGATGCACCACATCTTCCATATATGCTATAGGTTGCCAACCCCCATCATAGATTCATCCACATGTAGCAATAAAGTAACAGAATTGAATATTTGATCAAATGTCAGCATTTCATTATCAATAACAGTACAGAGGTAAAAAAAATACTAAATCCTTAAATGTTAATGTCCACAATCATAGCAGAAAGAAAACAATCATAAGTTGACCCAACAATTGCCTTATAGCTTAATAAAAGAGAAGTTTAATTCAAGGCATCATATTTTCTTCTTAGACATAACCATACACTACCTGTCCAAAATATAATTGCTCAACTCAGACACAACTACCATATGGGTTACATGATACAAATTATGCCCATTGGAAGAAAAAACATAAAAATAAGGTCATACATGATTTAGCTATTACACCAAAACTAAGTATTTACCTAAGTGAAGGAAAAATAAACCCAAACTAAAAACCCAAATTAATACACTCAAAGAAGCACACAACACTCAAAATGTAGCGGGCACAAAGAATCTTGCCTACCTCACATCAGGATCCCAACATTCATTCAAGGCTAAGCTTGCTGACGTGTGTAGAACTATAAGAAAAAGATAAATCATGTTAGTACACCAAAACCAAACAGTTTAGTATGATTAGTTAGTATGATTATAGAAAGTTCATACAAATTTAATTTTAAAATCATCTAGTAGGACTGCTAACAGAAATTCTAAACTAAAAGCTATTCTTTTGAACCATGCAAATAAAGTAGTATGAATAATATACCATGAAAATTATTTACCTAAAATGTTATGAAAATCCACTAAAAACAAGGTGAAGCCAATTACACTCGACACATGAGCTTTTACATATATAACAGCAGAATCAACTTCACTAGTACATTAACAATACCCATGCTTCCATTCAGTTAAATATTACCTTCAAAAGAAGCTGATAAATTAAAACAGAAATGAAGTCTTAAAACTTTTAAATGACCCTAAGCTGCTAATGATAAAGCATGAAACCTCAAACCGAATTTTGGTCAAATAATTAACGATTTAATATCTCTACATAGATATGACACCATGCTCAATCTCCAACTCAGATTAATTTAATTCTAGTACCCTCCCCATAACATGTTATTTTTTATGTACATACATACATAATGTTTGAGGAAGTACTAAAAACATGCCTATCAGATAGATATTCCTAGAATTTTCAAGTGTATACATAAATGTAAAAGAACATCCTAATGTACTTGGACTAAATATCATTCAGAAAAGTTTCTAGGAGCAGCTAAAAAATTTCACCAAAACTTTCTTACTAAGAGTAAAATTATTCAAAATACTTCAGTCAAGTTCCACTATAAGGTATTAATTGTAATACTGCATAGTTAAATTTCATGAATTTCCAAATGAAAATATTTATCCTAGAAAAATTTCAGATCAATGAATAACTTGCAATTACAAGCAAGATATTATTGGCCATACATTTCCTAAAAACCACATACATTTAACTATGCATTATGCCCCATAGCAATAAAGAAAATACCATACTTGAACTATCACTGAGTGCAACTGGTTTAAGGAATTTTATGAAGTGAATGAGAATTTCACTAAAACTAATTATTCACCCCAAACATTTGTCCAATCATTTCAGGAAACATTAAAAATACTTCATGCACTGAAAACCACGAGTTTTTTAATTCTGAAATAATAATCGGATATTATCAAAACCGACAAAAAGGGGTTTACTATATAAAAAATTGAAAATATCAATATTGGTCACAGCTGACATTTGTGCAAAATACACCATTCAATTGACATTGACATGGCAGTAGCCATTACCTAACAATGGGCTTCCCTCAGCATCTCACTGCAGACGTTGAGAAATGGCTCCTCAGCCAGTAATTCACTTGAATTGAAATCACTTGGTTATGATAAAATGTAAATTGGGAAGAAAAATGCAACAAAAATGTGAAATTTCCCTAGTCCATAAACATTTATCCCTTCTTAAAACAAGTTTTCAAACACCATTTAATTCATACTTGACGTTAAAGCCGGATCTGTGTTTGTCTACCTTTAGCAAGAACTCAGACCTATCAATTTTGCGATTTTAAGTCCTTACTCAACAAACAACCATAAACAATACTGGAATGGTATACATCCGAGAAAATCATCTAATTTTTCTTCTACCTTGTAAATTATTTATTCACATCCAACGATCACATTGATACGTTTTTAGATGAACATATGTCACATTGTAGTGACACGAGTTTGAGACTTGATCTTTAGAGTTTTAAATTATTCATTAATATCCGTCTTGATAATTTCGCCATCCAACAATCATCGAGTAAATTTTACTTTTATTTGCCAATAATATTTCATGTAATAGCAAGATTTAACTCTCAGTAATTAGAAGAGCATGCTTACTTACCAATCTGAATCAAACTTTTATACTTTCATTACATATGTTATTTACGTAAATATGGTGATATTATTGCAAATAGCATATATACTGCATTGTTTTAAAGCCGAAAATTAAGTTCAATATTAAGACTCTGATGGACCATAATTCACATTACCATAATCGTACATAAATATACAATCAGTTATCGAAGATTCCAATACGGACGCTACAAAAAATTACTTCGGGGAGTAATTTATAATCAAACCCCTTCGGTTTACTAGCTACTACTTAACATATAGACTGGCAAAAGTAAATAAATTAACCCTACATGATTACGTGTGTTTTTCAACACATACCATCTCCGATAAAATTATACCGAATGAAGATTTTCATGGGCCACATACATTAACAGTTTATAAAGACAATGTGTAGTAAATATATGCACATGTACTTCACTAAAGAAAGAATCAAACAGACTAAAACATTAAAGGAATGCAGTACTTAAAATTAACTATAATATACGTCGATTCAAACTGGAAATCGAAAACCATGTCAAAATATGAAATTCAAACTCACTAGTACACACTAATCGGAAAACACCCTGGTAATTATTGAGCTAATTTCATATAAATGAGAAGCAACAAGGATATTTGTGTCTAAAGTTGCCACCACGAGACTAAATACAATGAAATTAAAGCTATAGAACTTCAATAATCCAAAAAGTGGTACACTCAGACTTACTTTGTACGTGAAAAAAACCAACTGAGAACTGGCAGATTTCAGGCATTTGTTTGAGAATTTCCTCTGTAACTAGATGGACTCCTCTATGCTGAGGTCTTAAGTTCATTTTCCGTTGAAACCAAGCAGACCCCATCTGAATTCCTCTGTTCGAAGAAGCCATGTTGGATATACACCGCTCTACCACTCTCTTCACTCGAGGAGCAACGTCACTTTATCACTATATAGTCCATGGTCCACCCCTAGTGGGATTCCAATAATCATGCTAAAAAGTTTAAACTCAACAGCAAGTTTTCGGTCTCATTTTTCATCAAACTATAAACTGCTTCTTACTTACAACTGTGTAGCTACGATGTAGCTTCAACAACAGTCTCTGCGGAAATGGCACCGGCCAGGACTAGGGTTATCTCACAGAAACTCTCAGAGCGCCTCATGTGGAAAAAACTCGAAGTATAACTCTATCACTTGTTGTTTAGTCTGGATGCCCGAAATTTGTTAATTCCCAATACAAGGAAAGCTTAGATCAACCTCACACTCTATCTTAATAATTTAAGTCATAAGCATTTATTTTCTTTACGTGATTGTTTTCCGCTTGACCATATATGCTATTAACATGTAGTGTATTTCCGCGCCCGACCATATGATCACACATGAGATCTGCCGGTATTGAGCGGGCTATTCCAAACGCTTGTTGGTAGAACAGCTCGACCTACCACTTATGCATTCATTTTTAACGAACTGCTAGGTATATAAGTTAACAAAATGTTGCTTTTTGTCGTTGTGTTTTGTTTGCGTCGCCTGTGATGTACTGTTTACATTAGGTTACAAATATTAATACCAACATACTGTTAATAGTTACATACTAGCGATTAACATGATCTTAAAGACGAAAGATAAAGGTAATCCTTATCCTAGTTAAAAGATAAATTGGATATTACAGCTAACAAGTAGGACAACATCGTAAGATATAATGGAAAGGTTAATTCTACATTATGATGGCATTTCTAAGAGTAACATTGTGATTGTTCAGTAAAAGTTAATATCATCAATATATATTCTCGGTGTCTTTAAGTATCCTAGTAGTAATTGGACAAATGTTGCCTTACACAATTAAGTGAGGAGGAGCAGAATATAAAACTTGTGTTTTAAATCCTTTGTCTCTATTGTAAACTGTGTCGGATATTTACTGAATAATTGAAAATGGTCGGTATTTTTGATCGATGTTTCTTTTACGTAGGAAGAAATTTTTTGAAGAACAAATATTAGCAGATTTAAACTTCCGCAGGTTATATTAACTAAGACAAACGTCATAACTTAAGGAACAATATAACACTTTTCCTCTTTCATAGTATGGATCTAGCAGTTTTTCATATAAATAAAAATGCATTAACTGAGAAATAATTCTAACAAAACTGCTTTATGTCACAAGCCTTACATCTTGCGCTCCATTCTGACGTTGATCCTCATCCTGCATCTAACAATCCTGTGGTCACTTCCTGTGTCGAAGTTGTTTAGTACCTCACAGTAGGTGCAGGATGAGGATCAACGTCAGAATGGAGCGCAAGAAGTTGGTCTCAAGCAGGAAACAGAAGGTAAGTATTGCAAAATTGGAAGAAAATCGGAAAGAGTTCCAGATGCAACTTCGAAATAAGAAGAGGATAAGAAGTTCAGCGATAGTACCAGGAAAAGGATGAAAGAGCGAAAGCAACTGAAGCACCCAGATTCGCCAAAGGAAAATATCGAATATGTCGAGCTATGCAAATCTATCAGAGTGGCAATGAAGGAAGATGTAAGGAATTTTAACAAAATAATTGCAAGAGGCTATAGAGAACAACAAGAGCATGAGGTGGATCAGACAACGCCTAGCAATGGGAAAGAAACAAATCTTAGTCGTCCAGAAAGAAGATGGCACAACAACTTCCAATAGACTAGCAATACTGAGGACAGTAACAGAATACTTCACCAACTTGTACAAGAAGACAGAAAACGTTGAAGAGGAAAACCAAGAAGAAACACAAAACTCAGAAAATTCCCCCTCTATTCTCTCAGAAGAAGTAGTAGAGACCATCAAAAGATGAAGAATGGAAAGGCAGGAGGAGCAGATGTGGTTTTAGCAGAATATCTGATACTTGGTGTTACAGAAATTTCTCCTGTCCTAGCGCAGTTATTCACTAATTGCCTTAGACAAGGGAGAATTCCGAAGGAATGGAACCATGCAAAGATTGTCCTTTTGCACAAGAAAGGAAGATTTGAAGAACTACCGCCCCATCAGTTTTCTTCCTGTTATTTACAAAACGTTCATGAGAGTAATAGCTACAGGTCTGAAGACGTCCCTGGCAGCTGCCTAGCCCAGAGAACAAGCTGGATTCCGCAAGGGATTCAGCACTATGGACCACATCCACACGCTGAAAGAAGTTATCAGCAGAATGAACGAATACGAGATGCTACTAGCACTCTGCTTCGTGGACTATGCTCAAGCCACGACTCAGTATGTACCTCCTCCACACTGGAATCACTAGGGAAACAAGTGATGGATGCCAAGAACATCCAACTTTTACGCCGCATCTACAAGAACGCCACAGACTCTGTAATGCTACATGCGGAAACAGAGGAATTCCGGATTGAGAAGGGAGTGAGACAAGGCGACTGCCTTTCACCAATTCTTTTTACAGCCGTTCTGGAAGAAGTCTTTAAAACCTTAGACTGGGAGGAAAGAGGCCTACGGATCAATGGAGAGCACATCAGTCATTTGCGATTCGCAGATGATATAGTACTATTCGCAACCAACGGTGATGATCTAACATCAAGGCTTCAAGAACTGAAAGCGGCAGGGCAGAAAATAGGACAAAGGGTAAATTTATCGAAAACTAAGGTAATGTGTAATTCTTTTGCAGTACAAGTACCAATCCTACTACAAAAGGCACCCCTCTCTGTTTGTTCAGAGTACACTTACTTGGGACAACTGGTTACGACAAGAGAGAAAAACAGGATCAATGAAGTGAATCGAAGAATAAAACTAGGATGGAGTGCTTTCGGAAGGAACAACCATATTCTGAAATCAAAAATGCCAATGGTCTTTAAGAGAAAGGTCTTCAACCAATGCATTCTACNTGCATATTTGAAGCAAAAGGAGGATGAATCTTTTACTTTCATTTAATTTGATTGGGCATAGTTTTTCGCCAAAAATCTCGTCAGGCTGTTCATCCTGAGACTCCCGATTCCACAGCCCATATTCATACCCCGTCTCATGAATGCTTTGCATGCACAGATATGTAGGAACACTGATTTCCAAATTTTCCCGACATTAAGCACATCTGGGCTGGACCCCCCCCATTCTGAGACTGTTGTCAAAGTGCACTGTAAACACCTCAGCACAGTTAATACCTAGATCTCCCGCTTTGTCACACCGCAAGGTGTTGTATTGATTTTGGCCAGCACTGTACTTGTGAGATTATTTCTGAAAAGTTTCAAATTAGACCAGCCATCCAAAGATCCAACAATTAAAAGTTATGTATCATCATCATCATCAGCCATTTTCAATCCGACGTCGGATGTAGGCCTCTCCAAGCGCTTTCCAATTATCTTTATTCTGAGCTGAGATAATCCCAAAATGTTAATGTTGCTAAAAATTAAATTATGGTTGCTGCACATTAGTTGCGATACGAAGAACTCTACTTCCCTCATACTTATATTGCCAAGCATAGCTCTGGAAACAGTCGAGTACCTCACAATTAGAATGAGAGTTATCGAATTTCATTTCTATTAGTATCAATAGCAAGCTCTGCTATGTTATATTAAATTTTTGAGGGTAGGAATTTTGCATGTGTTCGCCAAAAACTCGAGAATCATAAGTTGCAAAATTTTCATAAGTGATCATTATTAAAATTCGACGCCTAGCAAACACGCCTCAGTGTTTATTTCTGGCATCTATTGGTGTCCGATTCAATTCCAGACGATGTGTGTCGCACAGGAAATCAATGATTGTAGAGATAAAATGCATGATTGCAGAGATGAGAAACGAATGAAATAGAGTTAATATTAATTGGTTGCAGGCTCTATTTTTAATAAAAATTAAATTAAAAATAAACATCGCTTGCACTAAAAACAAGCTTCATGAGAAAGAAATTCTACAAAGATTCACATTCTTACCATGATAATAGACTTCGGCTTTAAGTTATTAGGACTTTGATAAATTTTTGGGTTTTTTGCCGAACGTCCGACAGGACGACTTGTCCCATTGAATTAAGCAGAGAGAAGTGATGTTAGATTCGATTCTGTGCAAACTGATCTAAGATATTGTTTTCTTCTTCTATTTTCCCCATTGAGACTCAGTGAGCGCTTCAGCTTTATAACTTGCCAAGCAGATTGTAGTAAATAGAATTACATTTTCTTAATGATACATCTCTTATTTTACGCAGATAACAAATCATTAAGTTGCTTTACCATTTTATTCGGGTATAGTTTTCAAGAAAACTCCAAATTCGCAGTAACTTGTCAACATGCCACTTTTAAAAATAAAATTAAATTTTTATGGCAAATTATGAAAGTGAATAAAAATAAATATGAGTAAACATTTTACAAATGTTCCCTCTCTGCTCTAATATCCATGTATTATCATAATTTATCTCTCTCTATGCATAAAAATAAATAGGTTTCATTAAGTAGATTTTAAAAATGGATTTATCTGCATTTTAAACGTTTGAATACATCTCTGTTTCCTCTCAAAATTTCTTATTTTGAGGGAATCTCTAAATGTCTTAGTTTGAGGGAAAAGCTATGTAAACATCATTCACTCTCATAATAGGTCAGAAAGTAAAGGTTTGGGACGTCAAAAGAATTTCTTTTTTGGGAAAATAGTGAAGGATATTGCCGCAGTGACGAGGGCAAAAACAGCTGTACATGAAGTTAGGCAGACGGTATGGGCTGTTATGGAGTTTCATTTTCAAAAACCCATAACAAGCATGACGCAATGAATAACTATATTTATAATTGTATTTTAACTTGGAATTGGGCTGAATAACGACGATCTGAAGAGTCGAAGCATAATCATAATATTTAATACATTTTCACGCAAAAATTACCTGTTGCGGGTAACCGGTTGCGTTCACAAGGCGTAAGATACCATAGCTGACGAAATTCTAAGCTTCTTTTTTTTAGTAGTAAGTGCTTTAATTGTACATACGATAAGAACACGATAAACTTTCATTCACTGAGTTACAAAAGCTGTTAAAATTAATGATGATGGATGTAAACGATGTACGATAATAATACGATGCATAACATGTACTATCAAACTCCAATCACTGTCATTGCAATAATTTTTAACTGAATTTATAACTTAATAATTGTTGTGAACGATATGCGATAATAATACGTCGCATAATACACGATACATTTCCAATCACTGCCGTTTTACAATAGTTACTAACATAACTTATAACATAATAATTGTTTTAAACGATGTATAAAAATGAAACGATGCATAACATACGATAAACTTTCAAGATTATGTATGAAGAAGTCGTTAGTGTAGGACGCATCGATGACAATTTTTTTTATACAATGCTAAATCAATCAATCCGTGAGTGATTCTGTGGGTTATATGTTAACTCTCACAGCAGTTTTACATGTGAAGATTTATTTCGTTTCAAAGCACTCGTAAAGAGATCCTCCTATTGACTTAATTCACAACTCTAACGGAATGAAACACAGAAGCATCTCCTCAATACCGGTGGGGTGGTCGACCGAATCTAATTAGAATATACATCAGATGAAAAATTGTATGTGAGTAGACAACCGAGAGATCGTACGATTTACTGGAACAATTTCCGATAAGAAAAATCGTACGATAAATCGTTAGGTGTAAACGAGGCACACAAAATACACACCAAACTGGTATTTTGCAAAGCTAGTACCTGATAAGAAATTCTTTTTTAGCACTGTTAAAAGTGCTTCGCCATCCGAGGTCATTTCGCACGTAGGCTACCATCGGGAATCGAACTCGCGACCGCTTTCACCACCGAAATCGATCGCGTTGCCCACTTGGCTATCCGTGAGCAGACGAGAATTTAATTAATGAGATCACTAGTAAACGCCCCCGTCAACCATGATGGAACTTATTTAATTTAACAATAAATCTATTGTCGCATATATCTGGTCCTCCTAAACAGTCCGTCGTAAGATCATAACTCAATATATTTCTTACCATTATGTATAATATTTATTCTATTGTTTTCAATTCATGAAAGTCTACTTTACGTAAATTTCTCATTGAAAAATATAAGAACTGATTATTCCCGTGTATTCATATGGAATAATTTATGAAATCAAGATTCAACAATGGCTTTTGTCGTCAAANAAAGGGATGGGTTGTTTATTTCCCATATATGTTGTATTTTATTTCTTAATGTAAGATTTTACGAAATTTCCGAGTGTTTTATCAAAATCCTCGAAAGTTCGGATATATATGAATATTTCAAGACTAAAATAAGATTCTATGATCATTTTCCTTTCTTTTTACATTTGTTTCAGTTTCGCAGGACCATTGTTTCTAGTTTAATTTTGTTAAAGAAACAACCTCTGCAGGCAACGGAAACCTATTTTACGTACATTCCTTATGGAAAAGTTCACTAAGTGATTACCCCCGTGTATTTATATGTTCCACGATCTGGGATTACGACCTCAAAACAACTATCTGCAAATACCGCCGCCCAAAAGCTGTGCTAAATGAATTATCCTAACCTAAATACCCAACCTTAATCCGAGCTAGACGCTTAACCTTAACCCGTGATCTTCAGTAAAAATAAAGTGAACTTAAATTGCTTAATAGAAAACCATGGATTAGACCCCATAGACTAGACGAGTCAGGAGCCATAAAGAAAGGTTTTCCGGCAGGAAGTGAATTTATTCATCATCGTCGTCGTCGTGTATTTACATGGAATATCTCGTAAAATCAACATTCAACAATTGCCTTGGTCGTCAAAGAATGGGTTGTTTATTTCGGAAAAATTTTACGAATTTTCCGTGTATTTTATCAAAGTTCTCGCAATTTCGAATCTATATGAATGTTTCACGACTTAAATAAGATTCTATGATCCTCTTCCTTTCTTGTGACACTTGTCTCAATTTTGTAGGACCATTGTTTCTAATTTAATTTTGTAGAAGAAACAACCTCAAGTCACGAAAACGTACTTTACGTTCATCTTTTATGGAAATGTATTATGGGCTCTTGGGTTCGAACCCGGGCTTTTATAGAGATGAGAATAGTTTTCCTGGTGGTTTCAGCCTCGTAGAAACACAATGCAGTTTGTATCAGATCTCTCAGTCAAGCCGTTTCTGAGATAGATAGGGGAAAGGACAGACGGACGGACAAACATTTTCATTTTATATATATGATGGTAAGGTGACTGGCACATACAAGTAGGGATTGCAATCCCGGAATCCCGAATTTAAATTTAAATTTTAGATTTAGTTTCATGCCCCGCAAGCCGCCATTGGTGCATGGCAGAGGGTGTAACAACACCAAATAGTTAACCTAATCCATCCTGTTCACATCTCTAATGCTCTGTGGAAAGAACGACCAGAAGGAACCATCTGTTTTAGCGGAACTAACTTTTAGTAACTATCTGTTTTAGCGGTAGTAACTATCTGTTTCCTTGTAAAGCTTCGTCGATGCCTCTTTGAGATCGCGCCCGTGTTTTATCGGAATTACAAAATCTTTTACTTCGCCTAAACATTCTGGGGCCCGATTTTGTAATTTGCTCGATTCGACCGAGATCGAAGCCTCAGAGTTACCGATGGGAGCCCTCGTAGTCGATCTAGATCGGTTTCTCGCCAACTTTGCGATTTTGTAGCACTTATCGATGTCGATTGACGAGAGCAGCGGCCATCGACATCAATAATGACTTGGTCGAGAGCGATGTTGCGAATTTTCCTTTTTTCCCGCCTTCACTCATGCGCGTTTCCATTTCGGGAAGTAAACACGGCGGGTATTTTCAGTGTTTTGAATTAATCTGAAATCAATTTATTGAAAAATAAAAAAGTATTGAGAGTTCGACTAAAATGCTATATTTAACGATTAAAACTATCTAATACATTTGTTATATGTATCTGTACGTATGCTTTTTCCTCATTGATATACGCCGAATTCTTAGGTTCGTAATTGGTCTTCCTTATGTATTAACGGGACGATGTATCTATGTCACGGTTATTGCTAATGAATGCTGTTTAGGTATTATGATATAACTCTAAACCTTAACAGAATATTTTTGTCTGGTGATTATCATAGTCTTCAGTAAGGCTTAGAAGATCATTAACTTAGAGAAGATCATTAACACATTGCCTGCCAAACAAATACTTGCACAATATCGGACGTTTCCAAGGAAAAGCATGTATCTGTACGTTTTGGTCTAAATTTGTTAGTTAATGAAGGAAAGTTTTCCGTTCTTCGGTTTATTTAGTGGAGTAGATCAGTGTTATGATTCTTAGGTTTAGTAATAATTTCATTATGCCTTTTAGCGATGACTATTTTCTGTAAGAATCGTTCATTTTAGCAAGATTTGTTGATATTAGATTTGCTAAGTTAGTACAGTTTAAATGAATACCGTCTGTTTATATATTTATAGTAATTTTCGAGTACTTTTGCTGTATATTTATTATATACCCTTTTTTCTATTGAATCATCGTAGTATATACGTACATCGTACAATGTGCTTAGTAAACATATTTGAATTATATTCATCCTGTGCATTGTTCGTCATAACATTTCAGTTAATAATGAACCCAGCTACAATCTTTTATTGTATTATATTATCTTTTATTGTATATACAATATTTGCCATCATCTATACATAACAGAATGTTTTCTAATGGTTATATTTTAACTCAACATACCTATAGGTAAATAATAAAGAATGAAGGAGTGACTATCTCATAATGCTAATGTTATTTCCATGCGATACTTCATTTCTGTTGGTGCAACAATAGTTTCGAAATGATATATAGGCCTCCACTCTAATACCATATTATGTAAACAAAACATTATGTAAACTTGAAGTAACTGCAACCTTTATAGCAATAGAGAGATATAATGCTCCATAAATATCTATATGTGAGTTTGGAATAAAATATAGTAGAATAAAATAATAGAAAGACGCAGATGTATGATTAGCATTGCAATATACTTCCAATGCGGCTAAATAAAGCGCAGAAATAGGAAAACTGCCTCAGTGACGGTGAAAATCTGAGCTTACAGACCCAGAAATCACTATCCGAATGAACTCATTCTTTTGTTTGTTTACTCTCCGCGCGGTCAAGAGGAGAGGAGCGTGAGCTCTTGAGGGTTGCATCGTATAATTCGCTTCAATCGAACTATTCGAATACAGTGTTTCGAATCCGAATAACTTCAATTGAATGGTTTCGGGCTCCCGGATAGCCATGTGGGTTACGCGTTCGATTTCAGTGAAAGTGGTCCCGGGTTCGATTTCCGGTGGGAGTCTAATTCCCAAGGTAAAGTGAAAGACGCGATGAAAATTCAATAAACTGCCCGAGTAGTGATCGTCTGAGACAATCGAATAATCGTCGAAACATTCGACAAAAATTCCATCGTTTCTTTCAATCGGTTTTCCTCTCTTAAATGTGAACCTCTCTCTACTTCTTCCCTAATTTCATGACGTATTCGAATCTATTATGGTGCAGGTTTCTGCAATTTTTAATACTTGTGAATTAATATTTTCAGTTCCGCAATTCCAAATCAAATCTGAGAGGATTGATAAACTACAATTGGCGTCTGCTTCCTATGTGTAGACGTTTTTTTTATTAATCTCAATTTCCGCAAGATATTTTATCACTTCTTTTCTTCATAAACCTAGCCATAAATATAGTTTTAGCAAACTCCGGCTATTTTCTGATTCGATAAAACTAATTTGAATTTCGAAAATTTCATATAATTTATTATTTTNCATATTTAAATAACATCTAAATTATACCCTTAATGTCTTGAGCTACGTTATTTTTCCGCATTTTTTTCTAATCGCATTTTCATCGATATATTCTCCAGAATTTATTTCCTCTTAAGCAGGCTTAATAATATTTCAAATTGTGCAAATGAAGATACATATTGCTTTTACAGAAATGTGAAAATCAAATTTAATTAGATTTTCCATGGCAAAAAGAAAGAATTATAGAAATTTGTTACAACTGTAAAACCACTGACCCGCAAAACAAATTAATTTATTCAAATGAAAAAAAAATCGAATAAATGCCAAAACAATCGAATAATTATTCGATTGTATTTTTCAATCGATTGTCCCATCTCTAGTATTTACCTTTGATTGTGAATTATCCTATTGGACTCGTCAATAAACTCAGAGACTACCATCGTCTCCCTAGAGTAGGGTTGGTGAACCAATATCGGCAAGACTGCCGCATTTGATAAAAATATGTCTTGCGTGCCAATGCGGTGCCAATTCACACCATCATTCGCACAATTTTATCACATCGAGTTCCGAAGTTTCAAGAACAAGGTTAAGCAGTAAATCTTGCTTAAAACTTCATTATCAAATTATTTCCATACAGTATAACAATTCTTTCTTTTAAACGTAAAATAATGACAAATATGGTAAATGTCAATAGATTTACATTTTCGCATATTAGCAACTATCAGGGGATCATATTACCGGATTACACTCTACAGAGAAATGTTTCATGTATTTTTAATGTTTTATATAAAGCATTATTAAAGCAGACTCCTCTCCTTGACAAATGAATCATCTTCACAGAATAAATAGAAAACTTGTACAGCTATTTGTTTTCTACCGGCGAAAAAAATTGAGACATTTATAAGTGCCTTATTTCACAAATAACATTTTCAGAAAATTTAAAGGTGAAAAGTCATATAAGTGTTTCTTTAACTAATATCTCGCACGACTAGCACACAACTATAATAGTGTAATCTGATGCATGTACCCCCTGCCACACGCTGAAAGGCGGCTTACAGGGTACTTACATAGACAAATGTACCCTCATCATTTTTGTCCCCAAGTCCGTTTTGTCTTTCGGATGAGTTTTCCCTATCCACCCGCTGTAATCCCTTCCCCATCTTAAGTGAAATTTCTTCCTCCGTTCTCCCTTTAATTCCCCTCACTCCCTGAATCTTTCCGTAGTCCTCCCCGATCTCCCCCATTTTCCCCTTCCATTCCTTCCATCACATACATAATGATTAGATGTAAGAAGAGACTTGATAGTCTCAATCTCGCCCTAATAAAGTCGCATTATCATTATTCCCTTATTTGAAGCTGTTCACACTACCTGCTCTTGCCTGCTCTCCCATAAGAGTCAGTTTAAATCCGAATGTGAATTTTACAGGAGCAAAGAGTCGTTTTTTATTTTTATCTTTCGAATGTGTGTGATCAAAGCCGCGAAAGTTATTGTGTATTGATGAAAGAATGTTCTGTCCGTTGAGGTTCAATTTACCGCGGATAAATTCTCCCAATCCATTAGCCGCCGGAGGTAAAATTCATCTCTCCGTCTGACTCCTTGCGAAGTCTAAGGCTAGGGGATGAATTTTGGGAATAGAAGAATGTTTTTCCCATGATAGTACTTGCTCTGTCTTGGACTTGAGGCGCTTTGGACCTAAAGCTTATGATGGAGTTTTTATGGAGAGGATGCGAGGGATGGATAGCAATTTCAGGGATAGGCCACCATGACCGGTGCGAGAAATAGTACTTAAAAAAAATCGATTCCAATTCATCTATTTTAGCAATACGTTTGAGATTTTGCATCGTATATTTAGGTTATGTGTGTAATTAATAACTTTCAATTGGTCTAAATATATCGATAAACTTTAAGACTATGGTCCAGGAAATAAACGTCTCCATGTTTTTCTCGAGTAAACGTTGTACACGAGTTAGCCTAGGCATTTGATCCGAAAAATAAGACGTTGTATTTACAATACAATATAATATAATTTTAT
>KZ311860.1:89694-104152 GCA_000376725.2 Ladona fulva
ATAATAATAATATAATCTCTATCGCGCATTCGGAGGAGTTTTGAATTTCGCGAGAATACACAAATGATAAAACTTTAAGTAAGAAATCCCGTTTTCAAGCTTTTCAATGATAACCTCGTCAGTTGCGAGCCTCTTCTTCTACATGGTATAAACGATGAAGCACTTTCCCATTCAAAAGTAATGCTTTTTGTTTTGGCCCCTTATGTTGAGAATTATATTTATCTTATCACTGCTGTGATAGAGAAGTAACAAACGTTTCTCATTTACGACGAAAACTTACGTCCGCGTTATGCGAACATCAAAGATAGCAAATAAATTATTTAAGAGCGCTGTAGTTATCAGTGACATAAATTTTACCAACCCTGCAACGCATAGAGTCAGACATTATGGCTTTGACAATAAAATGAGGTTAAAAAAAGTCCATTTAAAGTCCAATTAAACAAATATGTTGACGACAGTTGGGATAACCGATAATCGCCCTTCCAGCTGGAGTGCAGCGTCAGCAAACAAAGTTGTAATTTCGTCAATTTGCCAATGTTTAAATCGAACAAAGTGCGTTAAATAGCTAAAAGTTTAAAATAAATTTAAAGAAAAATATATTTTCGATATTTGTAAAAGTCTCAGGATGGCCTACACTCTTAAAATTAATAACGAAATCATAAGTTTGTAGGGCTCCCAGATAGCCAAGTGGGCAACGCGTTCGACTTCGGCGAAAGCGGTCCCGGGTTCGATTCCCGGTGGGGGCCGAAGTGCGAAATGACCAAAGCAGTCGAGGCACTTTTCACAATAATACTACAACTACATAAGTTTGTAGTAAATACGCAGAAGTATAACGAAAGGGTGGAGGGGCCATACGTTATATATATTTTATTTTTCTTCATATTTTAAGTAACTTTTTCTTAGTTTATTTTGAAATTTAATTTAGTATAATGTTATAGAGAAACCTCGTCTACGAAATTTTCAAAGCTTTACTACAAAGTTTGTTCTCATGGTC
Organism: Ladona fulva; assembly: GCA_000376725.2. Taxonomy (NCBI): domain Eukaryota; kingdom Metazoa; phylum Arthropoda; class Insecta; order Odonata; family Libellulidae; genus Ladona; species Ladona fulva. The sequence goes on from KZ311860.1 coordinate 90,689, forward strand.
CACTTTTACATAGGATTACCAAAAGTTTCATTGGATTATAGAAAGAGTATGGATAAAAAATCTGAAATTCAAAATTCTTAAGTACCGCATTTGATTTGCTTCCGGTTTACGAGTCTTGAGGAGTAACTGAATAAATGATCGCACATTATGTATCTTATGTCATCTATCAACGCAAACATAAACTACATTGCGTAGAAGAAATGTTGAGATAGGACGAGATAACTCAGTCGCGCCAGAAAGGGATCCCCTTCGAACTCTTTGGCGTGAGGGAAATACGATCTTTGATGTATCAGCGCTACCAAAATCAGTTAATGTACTTCCTATGGGTGTGGCCCCAAAAAGTCACTTTACAGAATGGAAATGGAGGAGGAGGGGGCGAATAAAGCGAGAGGGCGGGTCCCTCTACGTATTCAGAGCGGATCCCGCCATTGGGCTATGCGGTTGTGCAATTGGATAATCCACCGATTTCACAAATGGTTGGTCTAAACAGCGGAAACGACCCACAGCCTAACGGCCAAACGGTAAGACAAATATTTTCCTTCGGAATTTTTACAAGCGATAAGAGGTTTTATATTTGAATTTAGGCACAAAATGTGTCTTCGATATAAAAACGACTGTAGCTAAGATACCTAACTGAAGAGAAAGTCCCTTTCCGTAGATAGAGAGAGCCACTGGTTGTTTCCACAATTCATTCCTTTATTACATCATTAACAGGAATCACCGTCTTTGTCAAGTTTAATCAGAAAAATGTATCGATGCAAGCGAAGCGACAAATCGTCTTGAATAGGTGTCGCTCATCTTGAAATTCTAATCTTAGACATGGTCGTGTATCATTCCTCACTTCTCATTTTTGGAATTTTTTGCGATGATTTCCACTCGAAAGTTAAAACTCTTCGTAAGCATTTCATTTAAAACTTCTTTTTTGAAAGGTACTCATTCTTGCATGATCATCGAAAGAGCATGACCAGGAGGTAAGTGAGAAGTGAATGTTTAATTTAGACTGTCTGTTTTATTAGCACGTCTCAAATATCTGTAGGAATACATCCATTCGACTAAATCTTTTTTTAAAAACAAAATTACTAAATTTACTTTTGTTAAAAACAAAATAGATAAATTTATAACGATCCAATTGTAATTATATTATCGTATTGCCAAATTGTCGTGATAAAATACAGCAATCCTTTTGTTTCACTTACAACCCGTGGTGTGCTATGGAATCGGAATTGGCAATTGCTGAAAATCCCACAGAATTACAGTTACACATTTCACTCTACATCTGCAGCTAGCCGTGAGTTCAAATTGCGAAATCGATATACGAATGAATGTTAGTTCGTGAATTTGAAATAAAGGGATCGGTAAGTAACAGAGAAATATTTCAGCTCGTAAATCGCATTTAAACAAACAGTGCTTCAATACTTTTCTTAATCTAATATTTTAGTTCCAAATATCCGTTAATCTCATCTTTGATTTCATGTTACGAAATAATACTACTAGAATATATCAGGACGAAGAAGATGAGCTAAGTTGCAGTTGGAAATCCGTTTCTGATGAAAGTGGAAAGTAGAGAAATGTTATGATGACTTCAAGGGTATTGAGTCTGAAATGATTCATTTTCAATTTATTTTAAAAGAAAACCCCATTTTCTTTTAAGAACTGCATGTTTACAATATAACAAATTATTTAAAGAGCTTGAATCTTTACTGCCTAAGAGGACAAATTCGCCTCTATGTCCCTGGTTCTTTACATGCACAGTAATGTGTAACTTTTTGCCGCATTCTACAAGTAGATTTACAAGGTCAAGGGAAATTCATCGCCTTAATATGCAATCCCTCGTTAAATAAAATCTAAATATTCGCTGATATAAAAATCAATATACCTTAATCAAATACTATACGAAGCTTCAATCAACCGTTAAGCCGTGATTAAGCATTAATTCTTAAGCGAGTTGATTTTCTGCATTGAGGAGGATTTCATTCATCTCTTTGTCGCAGTATTTTGTCACAGAAAATCTAATTGACGAATTCGTAACGGATGGAAGAGAGGATGACGCCTGGCTAGAAACTCATCTCATCGCAGGATTTCGAGTTTGGCAGATTCTGTTGCTGGCTGGGACGATTCTGACCACTATAGGTGAGTTGTATTATTGATTCTTTTTCCTATTGTTTTCTTCCAGAGGCCCACTGTTTCTCGGTCTTTTTAGACAATCTTTGTAATAATTCAGATCCCTTATGCACAAGCTCAATTACCTTCCCGTAATATGAATTAGTCTACCTTTATGAAAAAAATCCATCTACTCTCCGCCGATTGCATTTCATAACCATTAAATATACTCAAACGTATACGCGAAAGCTATAAGAATATCCATGATAGGCTGGTACTTGAATAATTGCTCCTGAATATGTTAAAATACTTTAAAATCTTCATTTCTAATCTGCACAATGCGAATATTTTTAACATACAATTTTTTTATTGAAAGTGATTTGATAGGAAACTATCTCCTTTTTTATGACACATTTTCATTTTTCTTGGACTTGATATTTACTGAAAAATGCAGCCTTCTATATACTGCACCATAAAATAGCTGTAGCCAAAAGATCATTAAAGTAAGAGGGTAAGTATGTTGCAGCAAATTCATAAACATTGCAGAGTACTCCCAAAGAGAAACGGATGAAAAAGACTGACAGGACCGGGACTCGAACCCGGATCTTCCACGGGAGACAACTCTGAAAGTGGAAGGGCCGGGATCGAGTTCCGGTCCTGTGAGACTTTTTCATTTCTGTTTCTCCTTGGGAATATTCCTAGCTGCACACCTGTGCATAGTTACCTTTCACCCTTATCTTTCACTTTCATACCTTATATTATAAGGGTTAGATGTAATACTTGTTAGATGAACTTGTTAGTCTCAATCTCGTCCTTTATTATTATTATTATTATCATTTACATCAGATTACATTTGTAGACTAAGTTAAGAGTGTGGTGCGGTTATTAAATATGCGCAATTCTACGGTTTCTGTACGTCTATACTGTAAAGGTATTAAATGAGAGTAATTTAAACCTGAGTGCAATAATCTCGGGTTAAGCCGGGTATGTTTACGGGAAGTTCGACTTTTCGGCCACCGAATCAGTTTTGTGTGACTACATTACACACAAACCGGAAGATGGCTTCCCAGTTGGTGGCCGAAATCTCGGTTAACCGTTAAATTATCCGGCTGAAAAACCGAGAAGATTTTTACCGATTATTCGCTGGGATAAAGTGAAATTAGGAAACCGTTAGTATTATTGAATAATGACGTAAATAAATTATGTATATTATTTATTTAATGGTAAAACGTTGCAATTTGGTCGAAGTACCAGGTGGCAACGGTTAAGGGGAAGTAAGAAAAATAACAATCTATCCGGCATTCGCCAGAAGATGGGAGGATAACCCCTCCAGAAACTTCCCGTGGACAGTACAGAACTTAACAATAATTACATAATTATAGAAAATACAACATAGTAATACAACAAAAAATTATTCATAGTATATCGTTCATTAACATAGAATATATAGAATTATATATATGAATTTAAAAATGACTATAATTAATACAAACAATTAAAATTTTATAACCTTTTTAGCTTCTTTTTGAACTTTTTAGCGCTTTTCGGCATTGGAATGCGAAGATCTCGGCATTGGAAGCGAAGATAAAGCATTCCATTACCGGTTTCCTATACGCAGTGATTACAGCATTTCGCAGTCCTCGCTTACCCATTCAAGGTTATGTAGTTTATCAGAAACGCATTTAACGTAATGTAAACGCCCCCACATGGGGGCCCGCCCCCCACCACCACATGAACTACGATCTCTTCTATAAACCGTAAAACCTGATGGAAAAACTTCGCTTGAATAAATATCCTTATGCAACCAAGACTCAGTTCCTAATATTATATCCGGATTTGAAGCTTCAACTAAGGACCAAAACATTTCCTTCTTATTATAAACACTTCTGCAATTTACCTGGAGAATTCTCAAACCGCTACCTTCGTCAAAAGTTCGTATACATATATCTGCGCTATTCTCCTTGTCGGACTCTTCACTTATTATCCTCTCCGTCTTATCATGAGTGGAATTTTCACACTCCCCGTCAATAATGCTGTCTCCCTTTCCACCGCTAACGCTCGTTTTCTCACCTTTTGTACATCTCCCTAGTATCACTTCTGCGAATACCTGCTTATAGAATCAGAAAGGCAGTTTCGAACGTATAGGATCCCCTTAGATTAAAGTGCAAACCATTCCTTCCTAAATCACTCTCACCCACCCATTTATTTGGATTTACAAAATTTAGCCCCTGACGTCTGCAAACCCAGTCAACAACCCTATTTATGTAATCAATTTTACCTGGGGTCACATTTTTCCTTTTAACTATCACATTTACAATAATTTTAGCCCCACTAATTTTTTTCTGACAACATTACACATGTCATAAATATCCCCCACCACATGATCACTACTTTTAGCACTTTTTATATTGTTTGTCCCACATGAATGACAACCATTTTTTCCCTTCTATCATCCCCCATCCTTTCAAATTTATTTTTTTGTTGTTCAGCCCTGATTCTCGGCAAACACTCCACTACAGCACCCTTATTTTTAATCCCAACCCCACTAAATCTTAACATAGAGTCACCCATCACTTAAATATCATTGAAAGGTTGCGGATTTGATATAACCTTTGAGTGATACTTCTCGCTGGGTTTGAAAGTGTTTATCTTTGCTTTCAGCTCTTCATTCTCCGCGGTTAGCCTTTTTACTTTACTTCTGCGGTTACCTTCTCTTCTTCCAACTCCTTCCGCAGCCTCGGAGTCCTTCTCTTCTCGGGTGCTCTTCTTGCTGCAGGGCCAGTCGTCCTCCACACAATTTTCTAATTTGAATAAACTGCAGCTGAAATTATACGATTCTTTAGTCACCGCAGTGCACTCCATTCTTAAAACACTTGTTACAAGCAACAGATTTGGGTAAAGAGACATTTGACTTTCCTACCATTTCTTTTCACTTACTTCTCTTCTCTTGCGCGGAGCTCCCTGGAGTCCTTTCACCTCGACATCCGGACCGGTCGAGGAACTATTATTAATATTTTTTTAATAAAATCATCCTCGGCGCATCAACAACGTTGTAAAATGAATAATGTCAACATCTCACCCAATGTTTTGGCACCGCATTGGTTAGCAGGTCTATCAATGATGTTACACTTCCGGTAAAAGGCTCGTCTTAGGGAAATTCGTTCTATAGTTGAATGGTAAGATATTAATATATTTTGTAAATTTTCCGCAGTGACTTTCCTGTGCTGCTGCATCCGCTTCCGCATCCCAAGAACGAAGCAGGAAATAGAATCGGACTGGGAGAGAAGGGAAATGGCCAAGGAATTCGAGCGGAGAATGAAAAAAATCATAGGATACGAGGAGGGATCTAAGTTGGACTTAAGAAAAGGTATACATGAAAAATTTCTGTTCGAAATAGCGAAAGGGGAAAAGATCTACTCAGTGAAATAGATGTTGATGATGAGTGAATGCACGTGGAGTAGGGGCGTAGCCAGGATTTGTTTGTGGTTCTAAGTCATGGGGTAAACTCCAAATTGCCAGTAACTCAGGGACAGGCAAACTTCCGCACAAAATTTAATAATAATAGAAGCAGACATATATCTACATATATACTCCGCGAGACGCCAATTGTGGGTGTAAGTATTTACATTTTTATTTCCGTTTCACTATATTTCGATGAATGAGCATCTTGTTGGACACTGAAGCTATTATCTGTCCGATTACACAATTTTTATTAAATAAAGACCTATTGAGCTGGACGGTCGAGCACGTGTATACTATTTTAGAGCAATGTAGAGTCTCCATGGAATCCGTGACCCACAAACTTGGTGTGCCCCTAGTGAGGTTGGGATATTTTAAAGACATGTATGAAGTAAAGAAATACGAAGTTATAAATATTTGATTTTGAAAGAATATTTATTCTATTGATTTTCCGTATCTTTACTTTTTCTTTTATATCAGTATTAACATAGTAACATTTAAAACAGGTGTGGCAAAGTCGCCTTGATTAAAGACATTCAGAAAAGTGGTTTTGTTGTTGTAAATTACTAGTTTAATCCTCCTTAGACATTCTTCCACTACTCCACTACACTCCACAGGTTCATTTGGCTGGAACCAAAAGTAAAAATTCAAATATATTTAATATTTTATTCGGCTGAGAAAAGTGTCAAAGATAAATAATAGGCAAGGAAAAGGGTGACTTTCTCGTAAAGGTGTGTAGCTAGGAAAATGGGCATGGAAAGATTTTGACAGGATCTGGATTCTAATCCGATCTTGAAACACTAGAGCGAATTAAGAAAGATGGTTAGCAGAAGGCATCTAAACCAAGACACTGCGACAGCCATCAATATTTTAATAACAATGTCGTTGATCATTTTAGGAAGATGTTGAAAAAGCGATTGACTTAAAAAACAGTGAAAAACTTCCTCAAACCTTATTCTCTGAAGAGACGAAAGGAGTGATTGTAAAAAGTAAATTCATGAAAAATATTTCTCTAAAGTCATGTAAAACCAAAAATCTCACAAATGAAAATATTTTTTAAATATAATGTATTTATTTTTATAAATATTGAAAACAAAGCGAAGACATACAAAACTATAATTTGTACAAAATACAATGCAAATCATAAAACCGTTTTTATAAAGAGATAAAGTGTTGTTAAATTATACACATGGACCAATTAAGAAAGGTCGCAACACAGCTGCATTCCCTAAACTTGGCCAAAGAGTTACTGCCGCTTTTTCTACTTCCTTTCTTGTGTCATACGTTTCCATAGGAAGGCCATTCTCTCGCATGGTTCCTTTTATAGTTGTCTTGGTCCTCATGGGGGTATTTGAACCCACAAAACTACCCCCTAGGCTACGGCTCTGCCCAGGTATAAATGATGTTGCTGTTGGTCGATTCAAGTGCGGAAGTTGATGGAAAAGAGTAAATTGAAATTTACTAATGCATTACTTAAGGAAGAAAAAGCTAGCATATAACATGTAATGAGTAAGAATAACCTCTGGATTTGCTTTTGAAACTGAAATAGGTAAAAAGGGATATTATACTACGGAGAATCATAGGTTATTCTGTAAAAACTGATTAACGAATTCCGAAATTGGCCGAATGTGGGTACTAGTAACAAGAGATATCAGAACCACACCATAAACAAGTTTCCTCTCAACTGTTTGACTGTGAACACCTGCTGACAAAACTATATTGGGATAATTCATAGATGAACGCGTGGTTGATTTTCCGATGATTTATCTAATCACTTATCCGCTCTACATTGAACCATCTCAAAATATGAGATTAACCCTATTTCATGTATCCCGAGCAGCATTATTCGGGACTAGATCGAATAAGATACATTAAACTATTTCTTTGAATATCGATGGGCATCACCTACTTATTGATAACTGCATTCTATTCGCCTTTCCTATTCCATCGACTCTACTGGGGTTGTAAAATAGGATGATTCATCTGAAAACTAAAATTACTGATTAATGTCGCGGGGTGATTAAATAGAGTATAACAAATTCCACGGAAGGAAATCGCGTATAAATTCCTCCGAATCTACTCCATTAAGCTTTACAAATCCGTCGAAAAGCTGAGAAAAATAATTCTTTGTCCACCAAATAATATATTGATTGATCTTGAAGCAAGCTTCCCTCCAGCAGCTGTACAGCGATCTCTGAGGGAGTACACCGAGGATGGTGTATGAATTCAATCACGTTTCTCCCCCACTCGTAAGTGGGGTATGCCCACTTTGGGAGCGTGAAATTTTCTGCAGATGTTGATGAGCAATTTTCTTCATTTGCATCTACATTGAGAGCCAGCAATCCACATATCGCCATGTTGTAGGTGTAAATACCGAGCGATCGATCTATTTCTTTTTCATTGTCGGATCGTCCAAAGTAGCATGGGGGTCTCGTAATACCAACTGCGACTTCCGCAAACGTGTTTACTCTGAATGTATCAAGTATTTGTAGCATTGCTTCTAATCCCCTTCCCTTTAAGGATTCCAAACCTAAATTATAAAACATCTTCATGACGCTTTTATTTTGTCATATCTCCTTTTATCAAAACAAGATCTTCTTCTCCTCTACTTCTAGAGTACTAGTTTCATTCGGAAACAACCATTTCTCGTATAGTTTATTCTTCAGATACATCGAGAAGGGTTAATTTGAGAAAATCCTTATTCCTCTCCAAACCGCTTTATCTCTTTATCAGCTTTATTTTTTTCTATCATGAAATACGCTAATTCGTCATAAAATTTTCTGCTATTGTCCAGCTTTACGTATTTTCAGCAACCTGCGCGAAAAATTTCACACTTCCCCCCATGGGTGTTGTATACCCCCATATAGCAAACTCCTTTACTAATGCACTATATTACAGGGCATTTACTTTCTCCTGATTGTCAGCTTTCGGTATGAGCACTTATTGTTGTGCTTACATGCGTTTTGAATGTCCATCGGTCAGCTGTCTAGATACATGCCTGGGTATGTATGTAAGTACATGTATTTGCGTAGAAGTAATAACACCACGACAAATGGTAAAATCTCACTGAGTAAGAGTGAGGGTAGGATTACTAAGGATTGGAGAAAATTGGTAAGTAATCTTCGCTCCGCGCAATGCTGCCGAAAAGAACAGCTTTCTGCGTGGTCCGACAATGCGTCTCAATGTGCTACCAGTTATTTCTCATAAAGGCTGACGAAATTGCAAAAATACTAAGGTATCAGTAAACTGGTTGTGCTATGATAATAACACCCGTCGCAAAAATTGTATGTACTATTAGTTCCAACTAACTAACTCGAATATTTCAAGAAACATCTATTGCGGAGCATTTAAAAAGTATCGTGGGGTCGTCTAAGGGTCTAAGCTTAGAGGAAAGCCTGACCACTGTAACAATATGAATCCGGAATTTCTCAACAGCGCTGGAGAGGGTGCATGCGGATGTGATTCGTGAGGAAGAGGAGAGGCGACGTAAGAAGGAAATGGAAGACGAAGTGAGGATTCGAATCCGGGAAGGAGCAAATGATGGCTGCGATGGAGAAAGGGGACGCCGGTGGAAAGGGGAAGGCCCACCTCTCAACGGTATGTCACCACAGCGGGGCATCTTCAAGCCCCTCTTCAACTTACATCAACGTAAAATGCCATCATTAAATGCTGTCAACTTCTGAAACCTTTCCTTTAAAACATTCGATTAGAGTAATATATCGACCTACGAACCACTACAGATACGTAATTTTCGAGTTTCGAAGTTTATTTCAAGCGCATTTTTACCTCGAGCTAGGATTCAAGATGACCCTTCACGAAATGAAACGTGACAATATTACCACTTTGGGTTATTACGCATAATCAATGCACTTTTCATTTTATGGGCCTAAAATTATTTTATGAAGCATTTTTATTTTCTCAAATACGTTTTAAAACACGACAAGATACATACATGCGTTCGAAGCGAAATATAAACAAATAAATCTTTCACATGGACGATATTGAGACTTTAAGGTTCTCTGTACTATATCATCTGCGAAACGCAGTCGCTTCTCAATCCGGAATTCCTGTTTCTTTGTGCAGCATTACAGAGGTTGTGGCGTCCTTATAGATCCTGTGTTAGAGTTGGATGTACTTGGCATCCATCACTTGTTTCCCTAGTGATTCCAGTGTGGAGGAGGTACATACTGAGTCGATGGCTTGAGCATAGTCCACGAAGCAGAGTGCTAATAGCATCTCGTATTCGTTCATTCTGCTGATAACTTCTTTCAGCGTGTGGATGTGGTCCATAGTGCTGAATCCCTTGCGGAATCCAGCTTGTTCTCTGGGCTAGGCAGCTGCCAGGGACGTCTTCAGACCTGTAGCTATTACTCTCATTAACATTTTGTAAATAACAGGAAGGAGGCTGATGGGGCGGTAGTTCTTCAAATCTTCCTTGCTTCCTTTCTTGTGCAAAAGGACAATCTTTGCATGGTTCCATTCCTTCGGAATTCTCCCTTGTCTAAGGCAATTAGTGAATAACTGCGCTAGGACAGGAGAAATTTCTGTAACACCAAGTATCAGATATTCTGCTAAAACCACATCTGCTCCTCCTGCCTTTCCATTCTTCATCTTTTGATGGTCTCTACTACTTCTTCTGAGAGAATAGAGGGGGAATTTTCTGAGTTTTGTGTTTCTTCTTGGTTTTCCTCTTCAACGTTTTCTGTCTTCTTGTACAAGTTGGTGAAGTATTCTGTTACTGTCCTCAGTATTGCTAGTCTATTGGAAGTTGTTGTGCCATCTTCTTTCTGGACGACTAAGATTTGTTTCTTTCCCATTGCTAGGCGTTGTCTGATCCACCTCATGCTCTTGTTGTTCTCTATAGCCTCTTGCAATTATTTTGTTAAAATTCCTTACATCTTCCTTCATTGCCACTCTGATAGATTTGCATAGCTCGACATATTCGATATTTTCCTTTGGCGAATCTGGGTGCTTCAGTTGCTTTCGCTCTTTCATCCTTTTCCTGGTACTATCGCTGAACTTCTTATCCTCTTCTTATTTCGAAGTTGCATCTGGAACTCTTTCCGATTTTCTTCCAATTTTGCAATACTTACCTTCTGTTTCCTGCTTGAGACCAACTTCTTGCGCTCCATTCTGACGTTGATCCTCATCCTGCACCTACTGTGAGGTACTAAACAACTTCGACACAGGAAGTGACCACAGGATTGTTAGATGCAGGATGAGGATCAACGTCAGAATGGAGCGCAAGATGTAAGGCTTGTGACATAAAGCAGTTTTGTTAGAATTATTTCTCAATTAATGCATTTTTATTTATATGAAAAACTGCTAGATCCATACTATGAAAGAGGAAAAGTGTTATATTGTTCCTTAAGTTATGACGTTTGTCAACGTAAGTTAACGAAGTATACTGCTACTGTCCTCAGTATTGCTAGTCTATTGGAAGTTGTTGTGCCACCTTCTATCTGTACGGCTATGATCTGTTTCTTTCCTACTGCTATGCGTTGTCTGGCCTTCTTCATGCTCGTTTTGTTTTCTATAGCCTCTTGCACAGCTATTTCGTTGTAATTCCTTACGTCTTCCTTAATTGCTCTTCCGATACACTTGCAAAGCTCGGTGTATTGAATGTCATCCATTGGTGTGCCTAAATTCTTCAATTTCTGTCGGCGTTCCATCACTTGGAGAGTTTTCTCACTGAACTTACTATCTTTTGGTGTTTATGGTGTACTTGCTACTTCTTCTGTCGTTGCCTTCACGACTTCCATAACTTTGGCTTCCAGTTCTTTTTTAAGTGCTTCCTATCTATTTCTTAATTCTAGTTGGAACTTCTCCTGATTTTCTTCTAATTTTCTAATACTTACCTCATCTTTTCTGCATGCTACTAAGTACTTGCGTTCCATTTAGAGGTTAATCTTCACTCTACATATTACTGTTTTATGGTCACTTCTGGTGCTGAAGTTGTTCAACACTTCACAGCTATTGACTAGACACAGCTAGAGTTTGTCTACCAATATGTAGTCTGAAAGAATTTGTGCTTTCCTGGTGTAGGCTATGGACGAAGTCTTCACGGATTTTCCACAAGGTCAAGTAAGTCATTACTTGACCGGGTGGAAAACCCGTGAAGACTTCATCAATATGTAGTCTGTTTTATTTTTCACTCCATCAGGACCTCTCCATGTCCACTACTTGTAGGATTCTTCTTGAAATACGTATTTTTATAAACATATTGTTATGTTCAGCATACTCTACCAGGCGGTATCCACGTTTATTTTTCTGCCCCAGTCCATGTTTTCCTGTGAGAGTTTCATCTGCTTCTTGCTTACTACACGAGCGTTAAAATCGCTCATGATGATTTTATAACAGTGGTTCTCCTAATCATGCTCAGAGCCTCGAGTCTGATGGAAGTCCTTAATTTCCTCATCGCTGCTTGTCGCTGTCGGTGCAGGCTTGGATGATCTGAACAGAGTAACGCTCATTTATCAACCTAAGAGTAAACATATCACTTGTACGGCTTACCATGTCTATAGCGAAAGTAAATTATTGGTGATCACTCAGTAAACTTCCGGATCAGCAAAGTGGGAGGATTATTACCCTGAGAGTTGAATTCATAATTCACTAAATTATGGTCAATATAAACCAGAGGTAATCAGCAGCGATTTACTAAAAAATCGAACGGGTATATATTTCTGCACTGCCCCGTGATCTTATGCAGCCGTTGGGACAGAAAGTTCAGAATCTGGCAAAACTGCAAGCCAACCGCCAGCAATAAAACGGTCTCTTTCTTAAGGGCCTCAGAAAGCATACGATGGACGCTTTACGGAAGACACATCGGAAAAGTTTCGTGTTAAGAAAGAGCCTTATTTAGAATTTGGAAAACTCTTCCTTTTGATATGATTCTTCATTTGATACCATGTATTGAAATTATACCACAATTATTACCTGCATCAGGACCGACGTAAAACCTAAGATTAAGATTTAGATGTCCCTTTACTTAATAGTCCTCCTGTATCAATAGATTAATAATTTTAAAATCTGAAATACAAAGGAGTAAAAAAATCCTTTTTGAAATTTAACCTCGGAGATTTTTTTATTTAAACATTTCGTGGGCGAAATTTCATGCTTTATAGATAGTATTTCTTGAGCGACGCAAAAGTATGGGGATCCATCTCTTTTTATTCTAGAATTTCCTTTTTTTTCCTTTTCCGACGCTTAGGCATATTTGCTGTAATATCTAGACAAATCTTATTGTGATGTAATAAATTTAGTCCGATGCATATATTCGCAAAATTTACGAAGTTATGATGTTTTTCTGACGGTGCACTCAGCTGGATGGGCGTTTATGAGCAATCTCATGTAGCGTCAACATATCTGTTTACTTGTAATAAAGGACCTATGTTAACTTCACTTGATCGCTACCGGCATTTAATTTGGCCAAATGCGTTGCATTCGTGGCAATTAAGATTTTACAGTATAGATAATTACAGCTCTCTTAATCATATTATTAGATGTCTTTCATGCTCACGTAACGCTGAAGGAAGTTTCCGTCCTCAATGAGAAACACTTTCCATTCTCTGTCACAGCAGAGATAAAGTGAATAATATCCACAGCATGAGGAAGGGAATTAAAAAATATAAATATTTGATGGGAAAGAGACTGAGCTACTAAAATGGAACGCTACAAATATTGCAGTAAAGAATATAATGGCAAATTACTAGAATATACTTAGTTATATATTTAATTTTATAAACAATGTACGCATTTTGTCTTTTCGGAGTTAATTTGTTGATAACTATAACTATCAGTAACCTCTCGTGTTGATAAACTTCCGTTGGATTCCAATTGGCCTAACTAGTTTTCCCTTTCAAAACTCGTTTAATTAGTGAAATCTTTGTTAGATCAGAATACATT
>KZ311860.1:105697-118091 GCA_000376725.2 Ladona fulva
CTCACTAATAAAAAATGTGAACCCAACAAGAATTATTATAATTAAAAAAGGGATTGCTAGTAGAAATAAAACATAGCCAAAACAGTGGATAAAACCCACCGGAGCCGAGAACCACCAGTTAGTATCACGAGGAAGGGAGAGAAGACTGATCTGAACTATATAATAAGGATGGGAAGTTTAGGTAAATACAAAACAGCTCGCAGGAACGGGATAGGGCTAATATAACCTTTCGAATGTCGATATCCCTCAGTAAAAGCGCGCAATCATCCATTACATGATTTAACGCCAATCATCATCGAGGTTTTGTAAAAAAGGATATGGGTACGGGATAAGGAATTGGATAAGGGGGAAAATAACCATCGTATTGGAAGGAGAAGTTCGTTATATACAGCAAATACTATCCTTGACCGATTATGTTGATCTGCAAGTATAGAAATGCAGCATTTTAGTAAAACGTTAATTCTAAATGGTAATTCTTAAAAATATCTCCTCCTGTTGAATCTTGATAGTTACCGCCGCTATATTGATGATCTATCTACCCTCTGCCGTTCCTTATGACCAGCCGAAGCCGCTCTGGCATTGATTGTATGACCTGAAGACACGCAGGTGCTCCAATATTCTCCCACGCTTCCTCGATGTCCTCCAAGAGCTTGTTTACATCTAATGGTTGATCCTTCACCCTCATATCCCTCCCCATTATACCCCAGATGTTCTCAATAGGATTCAGGTCCGGGCTCTTCGCTTGCCAGCTCAATTGGTGTATGAGCTCATCTAAAAACAAATTCCTTACTTCCTTACCGGTATGGACACGGGAGTTGCCTTATAATTGGTAACATTCGAATAACAGCAATACTTCGAAAAGTCAGCAAGTGTCTACAAATTAAAAAAATTACGTCCATCGTGTGCTTTCTGAGGCCCTTAAGAAAGAGACCGTTTAATGGCTGGCGGTTTTGCCAGTCTCTGAACTTTCTGTCCCAACGGCTGCATAAGATCACGGGGCAGAAATATATACCCGTTCGTTTTTTTAGTAAATCGCTGCGATTTCACCAAGTTTTCGATCATTTCGCGAATATATGCGAGGAAGATAATATTTTTGATCAGGGACATTTTTCTGTACTTATAGAATATGGGACGAAAAATCAAAATTGGGGACTGTTCTGGCTAATGAGAGACGATGGACTGCTTATCCGAAGACTTTTAAAAGCGTCTTTCATGATATTTTTAGGATAACTCTCCATCATCGAGAATTATTTGTTTGAAAGAATGTTATCCAATCAAATATTTGCCCTCATATCCATCTATGTGCTGCAAGGAAAATATATAGAAAAATATGGACGTAAGACGAAGAAAAACATGCAAAAACACTCAATGGCTATTTGACTGGAACCGATGTGTTGCTAGGTTGCCTATACCCATACTATCGAAATTCAATAATTTATTGCAGAGAAACTAAAACCCATTCACACGAACGCCGTTACTCTTTTTCATTACCCCACTTCCATCCCCACTACAAAAATTTTCACCAAATCCGTGGACAAAAGTAAGAATCATTCCTTGCCAGTGGTATTTCAGGTGTACTTACCCACAAGTGATTACAAAGTAGACTAGTAAAATTGGTCTAAAAGCAAATAGAACACGTTATATGGAGAGGCAGAGGCAGTAAAAACTAAACTGTAATGCGAAACTGGAATGCAGTAGTTGGGCAAGGCAATGATGGGGAAGAAGTGGGAGGGTTTGGAATAGGAAATAGAAATGACAGGGGACAGAAATTTATATACTTTAGTAAGAGGAATAACCTCTGTATCACTAACACACTTTTTCAGCACCATAATAAAAGCAGATACACATGGAATGAGCCTGTGGGTATGGATAGGTACCAAATCGACTAATTAGGGTAAAATGACACCCAAAAGGAGTTTAGAAACCTTTATAAATCTACAGAGAGCTACAGAGTTTCAAGAGTGTTAATAAGGCTGTGGAGGGTAAGGAAAGGGAACTTAGCATAGACGAAGAATGGGAAAAGATTTAAAATAGTGTCAAGGAAAGTGCTCAAAGAATTTTTAGGAGGAAAAACAAAATTAGGAAACCATGAGTGATGGTAGAAATGATAAATAAAATGGAGGAGAGAAGAAAATGGAAAAGGGTAAACACTGAGCATGGGCATAGAATATACAGGGCACTAAATAACAAACTCAGAAGGGAAACAAATAGGGCTAGGGAACAGTGGTGGAAGGGTTAATTCAATGAAATAGAAAAGCCATATGAAAGTGGATGGGTCGACCTATTATTTAGAAAGGTGAAACTACTAACCAGGAATAAAGAAGTAATAGAATATCCACTGTAAAATATGGCAGTGGTAACATCTTACAGGATCCAGCCAGCCAGCCATATGGGGAAGACAGAGAATATGTTGAGGAACTAAATGGGAAAGACATGAAGAACATAATAATGTTAGAAAGTAAACAAGAAGTCAAAACAGAAAATGTTGGACTTGAGATATTAAATGCAAATCAGTGCAACTGATGGGGCTCTGCATGATAAAAAAGGGAATTAAGCTGAGTGTTGACAAGATTCCAGCTGAGTTTCTTAAAAAACCTGAGGGAAAAGGATAAGAAATATTTCTCAAATTTACATAGAAAAGTTTATGATAATAGAAATTGGCCAGAGGATTTTACCAAGAAGATCCTGATTCCACCACAGAAAAATAATAATGCTACAGAGTGTCAGAATTATTGTAGAATCAGTTTAGTATCTCATGAAGCAAAAGTTATTTTAAGGGAAAGTTAGAAAGGCAAATCAGAAAACACCAGTCGGTTTTCGGAGAGGAAAAGGAATGAGGGATGCAATATGGATACTTGAAGAATGAAGCATGGAATTTAAGAGGGATGCATATGAATGTTTTCTCAATTTTGAAAAAGGTTTTTGATAGAGCCAAATGGCCAAAACTGATGGGAATTTTAAAGAAAATTTGGTTGGACTGGAAAGATAGGCATTTCGTGCAAAATTTGTACTTACATCGAACAGTACAAGTTAGAATAGCTGATAGGGAATCAGAATGGGCAGAGTTAGGGTGTGGTGTAAGACTAGGCTGCCCACTATCACCATCGCCTTTCAATATATATGCAGAGGAAATGGCAAATGAAGCTTGAGAAAAAATAGACAAGGGTGTGAAAGTTGGAGGGGAAGTGGTGAAGTCAGTAAGATATGCAGATGAAAAGGCGTGTGCGATTCCGAAAGGAGTTCACAGATAAAATGCACTAAATAATAAAGTAAGGGAATTTCGAATGAAAATATACATAGGAAAAGCTAAAGTAATGAGATTCACCAAAGGAAAGAAAGTTAAGTTAATGATCAGAGTAGATGGTGAAAAACTAGAACAAGTAGATAATTTCGCTACCAGGGAAGAGTTCTATCATGGAATGGGAGGTATACAGAAGAACCTTATGAAAAGGGGACATCAAAAGATTAGAGGCCTTTGAGATGTGGCTATGGTGTAGAATGGAAAGGGTAAGTTGGGTAGATAGAAAAATAAGGAAAGATGAAAATGCCAAAAGAATAGTAAGATAAATATGCTGCTCAAAAAAACTTTAAATCATAAAGATGCAAAATATGTACATTATTTACTTTATGAAAAGTATGTACACCTTTTGCGAAAATTCTATTTTTCCTCACTAGACACAATTCTGAAATTAGTTACTACATTTTCTTCTTAAATTATAAATACCAGTAACATAAAAATCCTCAAGTTGCAATTTGTATTTAAACTATGAATTATTTTTTCAAAAGAAAATAACAGACATATTATTAACTCATGATTTCTTATCTACTTTTTCAAAGAAACCAATTGTGATGGAAAAGGAGTGCCTGAAGCACAGAATTTAGGCTGGAAAACTACAGGGATAATAGCAAGGGTATTCTTCAATGCCAACAGAAGAGAGAAGAAATGAACTGGTTTACCAATGGAACCCTCAATATATTTGGCGAAATCTCTTAATACTCAATGAGAATTAAAATTGCTTTGATCCAAGATAAATTAACTGACTACAGTTGAAATTAGTGTTATTCTTATATTGTTGTTAGAATTGAATCAGTAATAGAATAATTCAGATTTAAATATTATAACCAAGTAATATAAGTATAATCAAGGTTCCCTCTAAGCTAGTTGCCTCAGCATCCACCCTATACTTTATTAAGTGCTGACTAACTAATTTGTCAAGTACCCATAGTTTTTTGAGATATTTGAAACCACTTAGCTCTAGTTTTCATACATTCCTTTATGGTATTGCCCATTATGAATGCTAAAACATAATTACTGTCATTTTCCCAATTAACTAATAAAAATAATTTTTTTGTAAGGTTCTGCTTTACCTAAGCAATCATGGCATAAGCCATCATCTTAACACCCATTGCATTTTTTGTACCCACGGATGAATATACTTAGAGGGAACAATGAATATAAACCAAACTTTAAACTCTTTATAAATGTTAAAGCTTACAAAAGAAGATGATTTCATGACATCTTCTTTGGGCAATGTATTACATGACATATGTAGTCAATATTTTAATTTTTAAACAAATTACAAATGTCTGAATATTACCTTTAATAGCAAATTATTGTTACCTTTTCTAGCTATTAAATCGTAAACAATTAACAGATGGAAAGCTCAAGAGACATTTTTAAGTTTTGGTATGCGTTATCATATTTTCCCCTGACCGTCTTACACTTTAAGAAGTCCTTTTTCTAACTCCATCCCTCAGCCACAAAGATAAATTAAACTTATGATGAAATAAAACAAAATAGCTACTATGATCAGTGTGTATTTTGAAATTTCATAGTACAAAACACATAATTGTACATAAACTGCATAATTTCAAGAGTTATACTGTTTAATAAATTATTGATAAACATTTGGTATGGTGCCACTTCCTTTTCAACTGTATCATGAAGCTTCATACTTTTAGAAGAAAAAGGTTGTCTATAGTATTTTTAAATTTCAATAACATGCTAAACTCCTTTCAAGTAGAAGATTTCAAACGGTATTGGAAGGTTTTTTTTATTCATATTGCTCTGCAAGAAGAATTGCATAATAATAAAGTACTTATTGCTAAGGAAGGCCAAGTTTTTCATTTTTACTGTTTGCTAATAACACAATTTTACTGATCATAAACAACTTTTTTGCAATCATATAGTTCTATTTTTTACTTTTGAAATTTGAAACCAACACACTGTCTTTGTATGTATAACAACTTTATTGTTATCAATTAAATTTTAGTAAATGTTTTCCTTATTCAGTAAACCCTCTAGAGGTTAAGAGATTTTTCCAAGAAATTAATTTTATAGCATAAGTTAATAATAGGTGAAACACAAACTGTTGGTATACTGGCAAAAGACCCAATCCATTAATAATAAGAAAAAATGAGAAGGATAAGTAAAACTCAACATTTTAATCCATCATACACAAACAAAAAATACATATCTTATTTCAGTCTAATATTATAATTTGAATACAGTCACAATTTATAGTAATTGAATGATAAACAATTTATTGTACATCAAGATTCTTTCGGTATACTTTTTTATTCATCTCCTAAACACCAATATCTCAATCATTCCCACATTTTCAAATGATTGACTGGTGAATGATTTTTACTGCATCAAATATTACTAAAAGCTAACAATTGTCTCCAATAAACATAAAGAGATAATCATAGCTAAACTGCCAAATCATTTTATCATAACAATCTCCTTAATTCCATAATGGAAGCACAGTGTGTTTGTATATGTGAGTGTGTGTATATATACATACATACATACACAAACACACTCACACACATGTAAATAGGAGAGAACAACAAGATATCACAATCATTAATAATCATTCCTTAACTCCGATGCAATGTATAAAAATAATGATACATCCACAATAAATTTTAAATAATAGAGAGAATTAAAAAATGAGTATATAAACTGTATTCAATCCAATATAAGGTACAACTTGACATTAAATTTTTTTGGGGGTAATGGCTCCCAAATTAATAAACTGTTAATAAATAAATTCCAATGCCTCATGTTTTTTGACATAAAATAAGTACATAAGAAAAATTCCACAATGAAGAGAGCTTAATTACATGATGTATAAATTCCATTATGAATATTGCCATAAGGTTGTGCCACTTGTTAATGTTAACATAGGAATTAGAAACATGTAACTTGAATGTATATAAACTAAGCTGACTCAGAGTATTAATGGTAATGTTCTAAATCCTACAAAATGTAAAAAGAAGGTTTTAAAGACCTGTAATATTAATGAAAATAAAAGGTAAACATGTCATAAATGTAAATGCATGTGCTTATTACATTCCATAACACACACCTCAGATTCACTTAAACTCTCCCAGACAAATAAATAGCACAATTTTTAAATGATTGTATTACTGAAACAAACACCCAAAAATCATGTTGGCTGCCATTAAAATGAATAAAGTGTATCACAATACATAGATTGATCAATGAGAGGCAACTTATTGATGCAACTGGGATTGTCATGTCTCTTTATTACAAAAAGGTGTAAACACAGGTAAAAAACAGTAAAATAATCCCATTTCTAACAATTATAAATATCTTTATATTTTTCAAAAGAAAATAACAGACATATTATTAACTCATGATTTCTTATCTACTTTTTCAAAGAAACCAATTGTGATGGAAAAGGAGTGCCTGAAGCACAGAATTTAGGCTGGAAAACTACAGGGATAATAGCAAGGGTATTCTTCAATGCCAACAGAAGAGAGAAGAAATGAACTGGTTTACCAATGGAACCCTCAATATATTTGGCGAAATCTCTTAATACTCAATGAGAATTAAAATTGCTTTGATCCAAGATAAATTAACTGACTACAGTTGAAATTAGTGTTATTCTTATATTGTTGTTAGAATTGAATCAGTAATAGAATAATTCAGATTTAAATATTATAACCAAGTAATATAAGTATAATCAAGGTTCCCTCTAAGCTAGTTGCCTCAGCATCCACCCTATACTTTATTAAGTGCTGACTAACTAATTTGTCAAGTACCCATAGTTTTTTGAGATATTTGAAACCACTTAGCTCTAGTTTTCATACATTCCTTTATGGTATTGCCCATTATGAATGCTAAAACATAATTACTGTCATTTTCCCAATTAACTAATAAAAATAATTTTTTTGTAAGGTTCTGCTTTACCTAAGCAATCATGGCATAAGCCATCATCTTAACACCCATTGCATTTTTTGTACCCACGGATGAATATACTTAGAGGGAACAATGAATATAAACCAAACTTTAAACTCTTTATAAATGTTAAAGCTTACAAAAGAAGATGATTTCATGACATCTTCTTTGGGCAATGTATTACATGACATATGTAGTCAATATTTTAATTTTTAAACAAATTACAAATGTCTGAATATTACCTTTAATAGCAAATTATTGTTACCTTTTCTAGCTATTAAATCGTAAACAATTAACAGATGGAAAGCTCAAGAGACATTTTTAAGTTTTGGTATGCGTTATCATATTTTCCCCTGACCGTCTTACACTTTAAGAAGTCCTTTTTCTAACTCCATCCCTCAGCCACAAAGATAAATTAAACTTATGATGAAATAAAACAAAATAGCTACTATGATCAGTGTGTATTTTGAAATTTCATAGCACAAAACACATAATTGTACATAAACTGCATAATTTNACTGTAACATGCCTCATATATTATACATTTCTCTAAGTGATTTTACAAATCCTTGATCATGAATCCGCCAACAACTCTATTACTGTAATCAATAATAGCAACTTAATTCTAAAACTCACATGAAAAATAGCTGAAATGCCCATCTTGGTTATCATTCTCAATCATTATTTCCATATAAATATTCTTCCTCTCCAAATTCTAGTTCTAAGCTGTACTTACAAATTGAACTACAAAAATGAAGTACACAAGCGACCAAAGTCACAAAATCCTTCCTAATGTGAGCATACCCCAATGATAATTGGTTTAACAGGACTTAGGAGGCTTTATTTTCCGCATAAATTATTTTAAAGGTGATTGCAACTATGAATCAATGTACCTTCAGAATCGTCCAAGTTTAAGAACGAATGGAGCGATGACACATGGACTCGTGCTTCTCCTTAAGTCCCAAATTGCATACTCAATATAGCTGTCATAATCAAATATAAGATTTTCATAAAACAATTCAGAATAAACAGACATCATTCATAGGTCAAGACTTCTTTGAATTTTGCACAAAAAATAGTTTTATGGAATGTCAAAGATAACATTATTTGAAGTAAAATATATAAAATTAACTCTTCATAAAACTCACTAAGACATTAAATTTATAACTACTAAACCTGCTGACAGTAAAACTCATAAAAATTTGCAAGTAAATGGTAAATTGAGTTGACATTTTCACTCAATAACAAGAAAAATAAAAAGGGCATTAAACTAGAGAATAATTTACAGGCCTGAGAACATCACAGATCAAGATAATTGAATATACAGAGCTTATACTTTCATTCCAGTGTCCAAGCCAAGAAGCTGTCCCATTAACTCATAGGTCGAAAAAGACACAGCTGCCATTGGTATGGCTCTCAAATAATTGATGGACATCCCTCTGTAGAGCCCTTTGACAACTCCGTTTTCTTCATAAATGAGCATCAATGTATGAAACATGCCAGATCTGGAAAAGAGTTTTGGGGTTGTTTTAAATAATTGATAGCATATATTTGAACAATTAATAATGAATCTAGCAATAAAAATTTAAACTTGAACTCAGTAAGTGTTATGCATGTCTTTAAAAGTAATTCTGTTCATTTATTTACACCTCCTTGCTGCAAGTCATGTATAGAGCTCCCAGATAGCCGAGTGGGCAGCTCATTTGACTTAGCTGAATGCGGTCCTGGGTTTGATAACTAGTGGGGGCCCATATATGCAAAATGACCTTAGCTGTGAAAGCACTTTTAACACTACTACTACTTGAGTTTAGATATCTATGAGCAAAAGTTTAAAAATTGGTTGTGGTGATTATCCATATTTCTTTTCAAAAAGAGAAATAATATGCCTGGTAAAAAAGACAGTATCATAAACAGTTAAAATTCCTAATTTTTTAAACAAAGGTTTACAGTGGACTTGAACTGTGCATAACAACAGGTGGGACAATCTATAACAATAAAGCTTGCAGTATGCAAGCAATGTAATTATCAAAATTCTCAGCCTTTCATATTGCAAAGATACAGTTTAAGAATGTTTTTTTTTAGGTACTTCCTGGTATGGTACTGCCTTGAAATCTTCGAGATACGAGGGCTCTATGATAAGTACCTGTGTTAGGCAAGAAAATGCATTTTTTCAGCTTCTTTTAAATTTATTTCTCAATATAGTCTCCTTTCAACTCAATGCATTTAGTCCAGCAATATTCTAAGTTTTTCAAGCCATCCAAAAAATACGTCTTGTCAAACTCTGCAAAATAGGCCTCTGTTGTGGCGATGACTTCCTTGTTTGACGTGAATCGCTTTCCCCCAAGCCATTTTTTCATGTTTGCAAACAAAAAGAAATCGCATGGGGCCAAATCTGGAGAATACGGTGGATGAGGTATCAATTTGTACTGTAATTCGACGAGTTTTGCTGTGGCAATTGCAGATGAGTGAGCTGGTGCGTGATGATGATGGTGATGGAAGCGCACTTTTTCTTCACCAAATAGGACCATTTTTCCTCAATTCAGCATTAAATTGGTAGCATAGTACTGCCCTGTGATTGTACTTCCCTTCTCCAAATAGTCGGTGAAAATCTTGCCTCGCAAATCCCATGACTTGCTATGACTTTTCCGGCTGATGGAACCATTTTCACCTTCTTTGTAGAAGTTTTGCCGGGTGAAATCCACTGTTTTGGCTGTTCTTTCATTTCTAGCGTGTAGTAATGGATCCATTTTTCGTCAACAGTCATGAAACACCGTAGAAACTCTTCTGGATTGCACTTAAACATGTCCAAACAGTACTCTGAAGTTGTCAAGCGATTCCATTTTTTCTCCACTGTGAACAAATGCAGCACCCATCTCACCAATAGCTTTCTCATGCCCAATTTTTCAAGTAGGATTCTTTGTATACGTTCAATTGAGATATTTACAATGCCAGCAATCTCTCTGATCTTCACACGGCGATCTGCAAGCACGATATCATAGACTTTGTTAACCATATCCTCTGTAGTCACCTCAATCGGATGGCCTGGGTGCTCTTCATCAAAAGCAGATGTTCGGCCATGATTGAATTCATTAAACCAATATCTGATGGTAGTCATCGAAGGTGCATGGTCCTTATAAACAGCATGCAACTTCACCTTCATTTCCTCACACGTCTTCCCATCCAAACACGAACTTGACTACTTTCAACAGCTATCAAAACAAAACTAATCGATTAATCTGTCTTTAATGATCTTGGGTTCGATGCTAGGATCTTTCAAATGTTGCCTGTGTACATGTATTACACACACACATACAATAATCAGTTAATGTAATATCAGAAGGGGGTTATCCTGAGAGATGGAGTTAACACCAAATTGCTTACAATCAAGGGGTTGGAAAATGGGAGTGTTTATATTTACAGGTATATCCTGCAAATTTCTAATGGCATGTATTAGTGAGAATATTCATACAATTATATTTTTTTAGATTCATTTTTCTATGAAAAGATAAATGATCATTGCATTTGATGATGGAGTTATCCATTGTTAGATTACTCAATTTTTATGAACATTAAGAAGAGATGAGAAAACAGTTCCTAGAGGACATTCAATTAGAGGTTTGAAAAAGGGTAGCTAACAAAGGCCAAAACAGAATATATTGATTTACTGCACAGCTGCAAACCAAGTTTTTGAATTATAAACCATTTGAAATAATATCCAAGATTGGGATCTCACAAGGGAACAACACTTGTTGTGATTAAAGTAGTATGATATAACTAATATTTTCTTAATGTACTTTTCAAAATGAGAAGAGAACCACAAGTTTTGATCAAAGAAATTTTAAATTAACTCTGAAAACTCAATTCTTAAGCTGTACAATTCAAGTAGACTGCACTAGAAAGGTACTACAAAATCATGAGTAATTATTTTCAAATCATTAATGCTTTTATGTTTCATTAAAAATGTTCAAGATTTCTCTTGTAATCCTCTCTATATGGTCAAACCTTCTAACAATGTAAACAAACAGTAAAACAAAACCCTATAAAATATCATTCAAAAGTTGACTTCTTTGTCAGTTGCGACATCTTGTGAAAATCCAAAGAACTATAAAACTCAAATGTGACTTTTTGGTCAAAAGGTTTATTTTAACTATTCCTAAGTACCATTTATTTATTTTTAAAGAGAAATCTTACATTTTATCCACTGAACATTGACTGATTCTTTCCAACAATTCATAAGTGAGAATTTTTCCTCAAAATTATTTCAAATAAGAAATGAATTATTGCTATACTATACTACTGATGAGATTATACTATAAAACTTCTCCAGAAATGTATATAAAGAATTGGATTGAAAGAGTACTCACCCAAACCTCTTTGCTTCAGTGGTTGGCATCAATGCCAACTGCATTCTTCTCCTGGTAACATCAAGGGGGTATGAGACACTCTGAGCAACAGCACCTGCAAGCCCTCCACAAAGCAGTTTTGCTGGTAATTTCAAAACAAGGCCACCTGAAAAGATAGAAATGAAAAATTATTAGCAAAATCAAGAATACTTATACAAGCTAAATATTTATACAAGCATGCACAGCCACATTACTGAAGTATGCTTACATGCCAAAGAAAATTTGTAGGATTTTAGATTACTGAATTTTGTATTTCGGTCAAATATTCTACTGTTTAAGTTCATGATTTAATTGATTATACACTGAAATTGAAAATCTTGCTACCACATCCATGATTGATACAATAAACATAGTGTATTAGTTCAAAGCTTCTCTCAGAAAATGTTCAAATTTTCCAAGCCACTTTTCAATTTTTCAACAATATCCACCTTGAAGGATTACACTTTAGGATATGAAGGTTTTCAAAAAATAGAATAGCAATCTTAACATCCATATTCATCAATTATATTGTACAACTAATTATTTGTAATGATATTATACAGCCGAGGACCAAACTGATACTCTAAATAGTGTGAATAAAAGGCTACAATAAAAAATAAGTTAGAGAAAATGTAAGCAAGCAAAATAAGGTAAACAAAAACTCTAATTGTAAGATCAAAAATTAATTACATCATTAGAGAGCAATACTTGTAACCTACAACAAAACTTGTGAAAACAGCTCCCTAGATTTTCTTTGGATGGTAGGAAAACTCTGCAAAATAGGCCTCTGTTGTGGCGATGA
>KZ311860.1:119564-138537 GCA_000376725.2 Ladona fulva
AAAAAAAAATTAAAAATTAATTCCACGGACCATTTAATTAAAAGTGATTTGGGATCAGAACTTCCACCACAACCACCTCAGCCCTTAATAGCTGATACTATATTTCCTAGTGAAGTAACCAAGAAACTGGTTACCTAGCCGAAATATAGTTCAGCGTTTTTTTCCGTGTTTTCATCATGAAAAATTTTTGAATGGCAGTTATTTTCGCCCTAATTTAGACCAGTTAACGGTGGAGCATGTCTTTGTAAAACGTACTAGACAATATGGCTTTGTCCTCCTATAGTTCAGCTGCATTATTTAAAATATTTTTAAAGAGGGATCATAGCTCTCCCTAGTAGTTTTTCAATTGAATGTGAGGAGAAATGCATTTAATA
Source organism: Ladona fulva (assembly GCA_000376725.2). Taxonomy (NCBI): domain Eukaryota; kingdom Metazoa; phylum Arthropoda; class Insecta; order Odonata; family Libellulidae; genus Ladona; species Ladona fulva. The sequence goes on from KZ311860.1 coordinate 119,939, forward strand.
CGAACTTTGATGTACTGTAAGATAATGATGATGTTTCCATATTGCTTAAAGATAAATTCTGAAAAATACACAGCAACATAATTTCCTTTATTGTCTCTAATCTGTGAATCTGTAAATGTAACAACACTGAGTATACAAAGTAGATGTGACTACGTTCAACAGTAAACCCATCAGAATATCTACCATGTCAGGAATGACCTATGTGACAATCCAACTTTTTCAACCGTTTAGGACAAAGGGACAGCTCCAGCTAAATTTCTATGAAGCATCTTGAATCCCAATTTATCAAATGGGTGGTGTTTTAGATGGGATATCACAGATGTGTCTCCACAGAATTATTTACAATAATTTTCTGGAATACTGAGATGAGCTACTGCTTACCCCTCCTCAATATTCCACACAGGAAAGCACAAATTTGTCATAACTCTTATTTCCTTAGATGAGATAATTATGCATAAGAAAAAATATAAAGTGGGTGATTACTTTTCATAAAATCCAATATAAATGCACACATAGGAAATTGTTTAGTTAATGAATCTGAAACTGTCAGCTGAAATCTTGGAGCATAAAACATGCCCAAGAAAGCATTGAATAAAGTTTTTAGGAAACATTTTACAGCAGATTCACATATGCAAGTCTTATTTCAAAACATCCTTGATGGCTGCTAAGTGTAAATTATCCATGATTGATGAAAATTCAAGCTTATGCTTACTATTTAAATGGTAATTTCCCACTTTTGGCTGGTTTTAAGTTGCTCTTGAGAAGTTTCTTTCACGGCTTGAGAGAACTTGGAATGATAATTCAATCCAGTATTGTTCTACTGTTGTATAGTTGTAGTTTTTACAATTACTGCCTTGTTCAGCAAAGGAGTTGACTTAATTAAAGAATTAAATTAAAAGTACTACGTGAAATCTGGTGGAATTTCATTTTTAAAAATGAAGAAAAAATCAAAAATTTACTTTCCACAGGATTTATTAATGCATTAATAAATCCTGTGGAAAGTAAATTTTTGATTTTTTCTTCATTTTTAAAAATGAAATTCCACCAGATTTCACGTAGTACTTTTAATTTAATTCTTTAATTAAGTCAACTCCTTTGCTGAACAAGGCAGTAATTGTAAAAACTACAACTATACAACAGTAGAACAATACTGGATTGAATTATCATTCCAAGTTCTCTCAAGCCGTGAAAGAAACTTCTCAAGAGCAACTTAAAACCAGCCAAAAGTGGGAAATTACCATTTAAATAGTAAGCATAAGCTTGAATTTTCATCAATCATGGATAATTTACACTTAGCAGCCATCAAGGATGTTTTGAAATAAGACTTGCATATGTGAATCTGCTGTAAAATGTTTCCTAAAAACTTTATTCAATGCTTTCTTGGGCATGTTTTATGCTCCAAGATTTCAGCTGACAGTTTCAGATTCATTAACTAAACAATTTCCTATGTGTGCATTTATATTGGATTTTATGAAAAGTAATCACCCACTTTATATTTTTTCTTATGCATAATTATCTCATCTAAGGAAATAAGAGTTATGACAAATTTGTGCTTTCCTGTGTGGAATATTGAGGAGGGGTAAGCAGTAGCTCATCTCAGTATTCCAGAAAATTATTGTAAATAATTCTGTGGAGACACATCTGTGATATCCCATCTAAAACACCACCCATTTGATAAATTGGGATTCAAGATGCTTCATAGAAATTTAGCTGGAGCTGTCCCTTTGTCCTAAACGGTTGAAAAAGTTGGATTGTCACATAGGTCATTCCTGACATGGTAGATATTCTGATGGGTTTACTGTTGAACGTAGTCACATCTACTTTGTATACTCAGTGTTGTTACATTTACAGATTCACAGATTAGAGACAATAAAGGAAATTATGTTGCTGTGTATTTTTCAGAATTTATCTTTAAGCAATATGGAAACATCATCATTATCTTACAGTACATCAAAGTTCGTATTAAATGCATTTCTCCTCACATTCAATTGAAAAACTACTAGGGAGAGCTATGATCCCTCTTTAAAAATATTTTAAATAATGCAGCTGAACTATAGGAGGACAAAGCCATATTGTCTAGTACGTTTTACAAAGACATGCTCCACCGTAAACTGGTCTAAATTAGGGCGAAAATAACTGCCATTCAAAAATTTTTCATGATGAAAACACGGAAAAAAACGCTGAACTATATTTCGGCTAGGTAACCAGTTTCTTGGTTACTTCACTAGGAAATATAGTATCAGCTATTAAGGGCTGAGGTGGTTGTGGTGGAAGTTCTGATCCCAAATCACTTTTAATTAAATGGTCCGTGGAATTAATTTTTAATTTTTTTTTNCAAGGAATAGTGATTGCAGAGAAGTAAATGATTTTCTAACAGAAAAAGTCATTAAAAATTTAGATAACCTAGTTTTTTAGAGACCACCTTTTAATAATATAGGTCTGCTGGATCCATCTGCTTACAGAACATAGTTACCTTAACACTAACTTAAGATAGAAAATGTGTAAGAACCCTGCTTCATCATAAATCTACAATTTTTATGTTTTTAATTTACTAAAAATTCCAACATATTTTCATAAATAGCATCTGAAAAACCGAAACTTGTATTGTTTTAAAAATACTGATATGGAGCATAAATGCTGACTTCAATAAAATCGTACCTACAGCCTCCACCATTTCACTGGCGAGTCTGTACCACTTCCATTTTGGATAGCTATGAGGAGTCATGGCGGCCTGACCATGAGAGAGCGATTTGGAAGAAAATGCCAGTCAGTAGAATTTGCAAATGGAGTGGACAACTGAAAATAAGAAAGGAGAGAGGAAGGAAGTTTGATGGCAAAATCCAAGATTACTTTCCTTATCCATAGAATGATGTTCAAATCAAAGATTTATAGTTATTATTTAACAGATTATGATGGAGAAACTACAATGAAATGATTCAAAAATTTATTATCTACATTAATAAAAAAGAAAATTTTTAAATTTAGTAACAGAGATGCGTAAAAGATTTACATTGACAAATTACGGAAAAGATCTCAAAGATTTTCTAGAAAAGTCTTCCCCACCAAAAGGCTATCTTTGTTCCTTGCATTAAAAGATGTGGAGAGAGAAATTGAATACCATTTGATATGTTTGAAAAAAGAGGTTTTTTATAGGATTACCTTATTTGATAGCAAAATTAACACTGCATCTTTAGTGATGCAGATTGGTGAATAAATGGTTACATTATTAAGTAAAATGAGACTGTTTAGCAATTGCATGAATTGAATAATATGAAATGAACATAAACACTGAAATTGACACATAACTCAAAGCAACTGGTTAATTTCTTTGCTAATTTTCCAAGAATGGTTTGCAAAATCTTCTACCTTTTGTCAGAATACCTATGAAGTGAACATGGATGTTTTAAAGAAGTGATTTAAGAAGTAATTCATAGTAACTTTTCAAATGCATGCAATATTTTTTAATGTAGGAAGTACAATAATGAATAACTTATACAACTCCTTTCTCCATCTCAGGCAAATATAACTAATTTTCAAAGTAAAAATGTACATATTTCTAGAGTTATAAATGAAACAACAAAATGTTATTCAAAAATGAAGTCCTGAACAACCAAAATATTAATATAAAAGCAAGTTATATATATATATATAACCAATCACCAAAGAATGTACAAGGTTCACCTTGCATTGAATATTCAGTTGCAGCTAAAGAATACTTAACCATTCCCTTTAACAGGATGTTGCTATTCCCCAAAACATTCCATCCATGAGTACCTGTATAAACCAACAATCCTGAATAAAAATATTAGTAATTTTCAAGAATTATTGTTAGAGAAAATATCTTTAGAATCTGTTGGCACAGAAGCAACCTCCACCATCAGAGATACTAAAACTTGGATAGCAAACATCTTCAAGATTTTAAGCATCATTATTCATGACATGAAAAGAACACATTCGAGTGGATTTGGTTCCAGATATACAAAACATTTTTGGAAGAGCTCTATTCATTCGAGAGGGACAAAGAGAAATGACCAAAAGCACCAAATGAGTTTCTGCATTCTGCCAAATTTGGCAAAGCTAAATTTCCCCAATAAAGAATGCTTATATCAGTTAAATTACATAATAGTACATGCAGTAAAAGAAATGTACATAATGAAGAAAAAGCAGCATGTGTAGCAGCAGTACATCAAAAGAGATTATACCTTATATCATGTAAAAAATTCTTTGCCAAGTATTCAATAGTAAATGTGCACATTCCACCCTTCAAAATATGTCATATCTGGCTGGAATAACTAATATGCCATTAGAAATAAATAAACCATTTTCATAAACCACAAATTCTATAAGCAAATCTCAAACTATCTATAATTCGTCTAAATCACCAAGTTAATTTTATTAACTTTTCACAATTCTGATAATAATTACAAAAACAACTATCAGCATGTATGGTGGAAAATAGATTTTCCCTGTAATTGCATGTATTAAAACAAATTCAGAATGCAGACATGGAGAAAATGAGTTCCTAGATTACAAGCCCGTTCAGTATAAGCGTAATCAAGATTAGAATAGTGTACAATTTTGCAATAATATGAAACTGCAATGCAAAAGAGAAGACACAGGAAAAAAATTTTCATCCTTGTCAAGGTTAAATCCACCATTATCAAACTTTTTAAACATTTTCCACATCCATATAGTGTTATCTTCAAATTGCACATTTAAACTAGACCTGTAACAAGAACTATTTAAGATACCTATATTCAAATGCATTTAACCACAAGACTACAAGAATGCAGTATAGGCATTGTCAAACATACAAAACATGTATAATCACATTAATATAATATCCCATAATAAATACAAAACAATGGTAAAACAGAAGGAAAAGAAAAAATACAAAGAGGGGGTGGAAAGAATCCAATAAAACCAGTTACTTAAGAAAACAAAGATAGGATTGTAAATTGTCACTTAGATATTCAGCAATGCTATAATAAGCTTTTGGGTTACCATGTTGAGGATGGTGAAGTAAATTATAATGATTTAAATATTTGATCAGGTGAGAATATAAGAGTTTTTCCACAATTTTAGAGAAAATTGAGATGGGATAATAGTTACTAGAATTTGTGTACAATCCATTTTTATGGACAGGAGTAACACAAGTTTCAGGATGGAAGGAAAGTCACCTTCACATATGGAAGTTAAAGATGCTGGAGATTGAAGAAGCAATCAAAGATGCAGCCTGTTTGGTGATGGCCATTGGTATCTCATTAAAATCAGCTCACCAACTGTTTTTAAATGAAAGGATTACCTTCATAATTTCATTTGGGTCTGAGGGTAGTAGAACTATTGATTGAGACACAGATCTGGATTGAGAAGCATATAAATTAGGCATAGAAGATGAGAGACAGAATTGTTTATTAAAAGTGTTAGCAATGTCCAAGGGATTGGAAGACATGAAGTCCTTAAAGTTCAAAAAGTTAAAGGAAACTGCACTTCAGTATTGGCCTAGAAGAAATTTCTGATGATGTTCCAGGCAGCTTTGACTATTAATTTAAGTAGAAAGGTATAATTCTTCAGTATTCAGACAATCCAATAGATAATTATTTCTGCCGCATACATTTATTTAGATCAGCAACTTCTCTCTATTTAATAATGAAGATAAAACTCTTTCTGCACTTCCACCGTAACTTCTGCTTAGAAGGTGCACAAAGAGTTCCCATTATTATGGCCTTCCACTAGGTAATGCCTTCACATATTGAATTTTTTCACTCTATTTATTTTAAAAGAATTATCTTCTTATGTCTTTGTAAACATGAACAAAAATTATCGTTTTTGAGGTAAAGTGTTTTAAAAATTAAAATAATTGTATGCTGAAATATTCAATACTGGACTATCCTCTAAACTTCCATCACTCTGCATTGTTGTCATTCTATGGTTTCCATAAAACTGTATAAGCTTCCCAAATGCTGCTCAAGATGAACACACTTTTCTAATGGGATCTTCCATAAATGAATTGAAGAAATATATTTTCTGTTGAGGCAAACGTAATTCTAAGATGGACATTAATTTTTGGTATATTTTTCCAATAATTTTCCTCATTATTACTTTGACATCAGCTATTCTCCTACTTTTTAACAGAGTTTTGATGTAAGGCTTACTACTTAGAAGACTTGATACAAAGCAGGCAATATCTCTTAGTCAACATGCTATATATTCAAACACCAAAATTTACAGTAAACTGCAGGTACAAGACATTTAGAATGCTGACAGAAAATCTTGACTTATTTACCATGACTACAGTAAGAATCCTTCTCTCTTGGAATTAGAAGTGTTTTGGGCCATCCTGACCCATAAATTCTAAACCCAAACTGAAGAACTCAAGCAATCCACATAGTAGGACAACTGCTAGTAGTAATTTGATAGTACACAACATTTTTTTAAATACATTCACAAACAAGGATGAAAATTTGACATACAAAATATGTATTAAAAAAATGAGCAAACATATTAATGAAAATATACATACAATTGAGTACAAATTTTCTAATTGAATCAGATACTACTGGGATACATCAAATATGTTCTGGAATGGATAAGTTTACAAACAGATAGTTTTGACATCAAAATAGAAATTTCAAAATGAAGCCAAACAAATAGAAAACCTTACTGACCACGTAACTCACCATTTAAAAATGTCTAAGTTGTACAGGAAGGCAGAACATTTAGAAGGCTAGCATTCAAAATGCAAAAACAATAATTCATGAAAATACAATATTTCGGTGAATAAATCAGCTGGTAATCATGGTAATCCATAAACAAAGCAAACCTGTTTGTCCACATTGTATAAAGTACAAAGAGCAGTCACAAAAATATAATTCTTCAATAAACAATTAAAATCTATAACAGATGCTCATTGTGAAAGCTTACAACAACAAACCAGCAATTCAATCAATTGAACTAGCTGTTATCCTTCAGAAAATTTGGGTCAGATAGTTAAGGGGGTACATGTACATCACTTGAAATTTTTCAAAAATCCGATTTTTTTGTTTAATGCATACTTTTAAAGTTCATAGTGTTGAGCATTCTTTCCCAAAATTTTATACCGATATTCAAACAATTAATGCAGTTATGAGAGTTTTAAGTTGAGCATGTCAATGAAAGTTTGAGTGACCACATGCACCTCCCCACAGAACCAAAGCTTGGGCTATGACTTGGCTAAAATACTTAAAGAAATACACTGGAAGATGCAACGTGCACTACTCCCCATTTGTCTAACCAGATTTTTTAACTTTAAAAGGCATACTACATGTTAATTTTGCCTTAGTTTTTACTTTAAGGAAAACCTCTAGATAGTTTAGATATTGATGTTTATAGGTAATTTCCCACAAAACTTAATTTTGGTTCCTACCTTTATAGAATGTGTTTAAACAGGAGCTGATTAAAGGATATTTTAGAAACTTCATTACAAAGGTCACCCATGTTTAAAGTAATGACAAGTATGATTTGCAAGACCGACTTATGTACAAAATAATATACATTTTTTCAAGAACTGGCTAATGATCTTACCAATCAATCCATTAATAATGATCAAGCTTGATACTGATAGCCATAATTAACTCATTTTAAACAACTAGGATTGTTCAAAACTTAAAAAAAGCACACAAAATTTGACTCTTTTAAATCTGAATTGTTCAATCAAAAAATAAGCATTTCTGAGGATAGAAAAGGTAATTAAGAAAAGAAAAATATTCAGAATAGTTTTACACTGTTAAAAGAAACTTATTACAAGCATTTGTAAAAAAGAGTATGCAGAAAGAGAGCCTCATAAGTAAAAGTACTGTGGAATATCAACTTTTAGCCATAAAAAATAATGATCTAAAAGTCAGAGTAATATTACACACTGCAATGTAAGTGCATGACTATTTTAGAGCCACTGAGTAAGAGAGGAAAATCTTAATGGGCGTAAGCATTGGAAATGAGCTTTGTGAGAAAAAATGAGGCCCTATGTTCTTTGAGGCAATTCAACACAAACATTAAAGTAATCTACAGTGAGTTCTGAAGTTAGCGTTAATTCATAAGGGCTTATTTGTAGCAGGAAGCACTTCACTTAGCACTTGAAAATTAAAAAGAAAATATTATTGATAGTTAAAAGTAGCCTTTTTCATTAAGTGCCCACCAATAGTCCTCAAAGACTTAGAAGTGAATTCTCCCAACAGCACAATCACTTAATTAAAGCATCTAGAGATAGCACCAGCTGATATAATAGGACAAAGGTATTAACATAAAAACAGTCACTCATACCAATGTCCTATGTAAGGTAAGATGATAGGAAAATATTCATATGAAGATCTTGTAATCAGAGCTGAATATCATATGCACGTAGATTTCATGAAAGATAACTAAATATTGAACTCACCACTCCTGATTCAGGTTCCAGCTTAATCACTCTAACCTTATAAACCATTACAGGACAACAATGTTATAATCAATATAGATATGCCAACACTAAGTAAAATGGGTACACAGCACGAAGTACCAAAGAGAGGTGTCATAAACATGTCTTGGCCCCATGAACCAACCACATGGTACAACGATCAATGGTGATCAACAAGAGAAAGCAATGCTCTAATAATTATGAAGAAAATAAGGAATGATTATAATAAAATATTTGTAAATTCAATAGCTATGACTTGGCTAAAATNCAATGAAGTCTCAAATATGTGATATACAAAGTATAAGTGATGAAATCCTGAATGGGGAATTGTGTGCTTGAAACACATCTAAACACAAAATTTACAGAGGCAAAAGACTTCTCTTTTGAATATTAAGTATTATGAAAAGTATTCACATTCATACTAATGCATACTATCCACAAATAGGTAGAGACAGAAAATTCTTATTAGTTAAAAGGACATGTCTAGAAGAATAGTGTACAGGCATGAGTGAAAATAACTCAAAATTTGCAGGGTAACATAAGATACAGGATACTCTTAAAAACTCCTTCAGCGGAACATGTTGCAACACTGTAAAGAGTCCTTCCCTCTGATCACTGTACTTCTTTTGCTGTGAAGAGTGTGATTCGGTGTAAAGGAATGGTTGCAGCATGGAGGTCCATAATGTTGACTTTAAGGTAAAAAGATTTGTCTGGCGATTCTAAATTGCGAATTCAGTCAATCTGCACTGTCTATAACTCATACATTAGAGCTACCATCAAATATATGTAACGTTTTCATCAATGTCTTTCTTAAAATTAGGTCCATCCTTCTAAATGGGTGTCAGATACGGTGCCTATACCCATGCTGCAACCATTCCTTTACACCGAATCTCACACACCCTTCACAGCAAAAGAAGTACAGTAATCAGAGGGAGGAACTCTTTACAGTGTTGCAACATGTTCCACTGAAGGAGTTTTTACGAGTATCCTGTATCTTATGTTACCCTGCAGTTTTTGTTCATGCATGTACCTTTAAACACAGTTTCACTCAGTTTATATTAAAACCACCACTCATTTTTTAAGACTTTCAAAATGCAACTGGATTTCAAGGATAGTTAAGTATTGATATCAGTTTGATAAACTATGATTGGTCTGAAAATTAAGATTGGTCTAATAATACATTTCAAGACTACTGGAGATTTTATATTCCTCAGCACAATGCTTTACCATTTAAAAGAAGTCACCAAAATTCACTACTAAACTATGCCAAATTGCATAGCATCTAGTTAAAGTTACACTCAAAGAAAATTTTAATTATATGCTACATTACTTTTTCTCTTTNGGGTATACACATAGACATAGACATTATTATAGACTAAATTTAAATCAAACGAATTAAAAAAACTACCGTTGTCTACGTATGAATTTACCTACTGTCTGTTAATTTATAATTTATTCCGATTGACTGATGGTATCTACTCATTTCTTATGTAGTACAGAATTCTATATCTACGTTAACCCGCCGTGACTCGCGCTCAATTTTGTTACGTGAATACTCGCGCGGGGTGTTTTTGACACTCCAGTGGATATTTGTGTCAATGACTTTTTTCTTGTAATTTTTAACGATCATTGCGCTTTAGCATTATTTATAGACCTTTCTATATATGATTATTAAATTTAATATAGATAATATAAATATTTATTTTACATTTAACTGAATTAACATATTTGCAAAATGAAGAAAAAAATGAAACTTCGACGTAGAAAATTATATAAACGAACTCATCAATAATTTTCATCACTCTCTGAGTGTTTGCAGGTCATGGAATAAGAAATTGAGAAAGGAAATTTCCAAAAGCTAGCCAAACAAAAATCACGAAAACGGGAACTTCGGAATATTAACTTCAGAAAGAAGCGCATTGTCTCACAAAAAGCGTCTTAATTCAACAAAAAAGAAAATGAATGAACGATTTTCGCTTATAAAGTCGGCAACATATGTAATTCCCGCTACTGGGAAGAAGGGGTCATCAAACCAAAACAAGGAAAAAAATGTCACAGTTGGAAATCGGATGGGGTGTAAAACACCCCGCGCGAGTCACGGTGGGTTAACAGAAAACATATTTAACTACTTATAATGAATCCAGACTTGGAAGTTCATTTTTTAATTTGATAACATCTACTACAAGCAATTTCACCATTTTCTTCCATTTCAGATATACTCATGAATCATTCTCAAATAGTGAATAACATATTAACTTCTTAACTAAGAAAAAAGAAAACTTGCAAATAAGAGTACACTAATTCACGGTTTCAATTTTCCAAATAACTTTTGATAAAGCAAAGTAATTGCCATAGTATAGCACTATTTTAAAAACCAAAGCTCTCCCTCTTCAAGCAAGTCAACCATCTTTTTATTCCCAGAATCAGACAATCATTAAAAGAGCGAATTTATGGCATATAACAAAGAAGAGCAGATTCATAAAAATATATGTATGCACACACACACATTACATACATACATACATGCATACACACGCACACACACACACACACACACACACACACACACACACACACACACACACACACACACACACACACACACACACACACTTGAGACTTCGTGGCGTACGGACGTGCTTCTGCTCCGCTCCCGATTTCTTGTTATTGTGTGCTATCTTTCATCGTTCACCCTTTCATATCATCGTTGTTTGTATTGTGCTTCGCCTCATCTTTGTTAGTTTTTGTTCTGTGATCGTTGGTAAGTTCATATTTTGTTAATTTACCTCTTTTTGTTCATTTTTGTGCAATATCTGTCTCGTGGTCGACGTGAGTCTCTCGCGATCGGCTTCTGCCGCCTCGGTGGCGGCAGATATGGAAGTATTTTCGCCCAGTTTATCGCCCACTTGCTCTAGCTTTGATATGTTAACTAAATCAGGTTCATCTGAACAAATTAATATGTTAAATAGTGAAAACAACCATAACCTAGATTACGGTCAAAAGAAGATCGCTATGGCCGACTCTCTTTTGTCCTCGCCGACACGTGGTCGCCCTTCACCGGCTTCCCCTCCGGTCAGAAGGCCGATGCAGTTACCTCCCCTCCGCTCCACCGTGGGAACGGAGGTGGCCTTGACTCCTACTCCTACCCCTTCCATTACCCCCACCTCCGACAGGGCGCCATCCCCCACGCGGATGTCCACCTCTGTCGGAAGAGCTCTTGCTTCCGCCCCTACCTTGGCTTCAACTCCTTCTCTCTTTTCGGCTCCACCTGCCGACAATCACCGAAACCAAAACCTTCGTACATACGCGCAAAGCGTGCGTAATAATGACGTTGAAAATAAGAACGCGGCCAACTCTCCTGCGCAAACAGAAAATCCCAACGGTATCTTCACGTTCACGCGAAAAAGAATCACCCCGTTACAAGCCGGACCTAACAAGAAAAAAGGAATCATTCTTCAATCGATTCCAAATATAAACTTACACGAATACGTCATCGCGGTGGCTCGGAAAATAGGGGGAGGGGATAAAATCACACATGCCACACGCCTCTCGAACCAGCGAGTGTGCATCTATTTAACGTCGGAAAACTTAGTCAATTCCTTTATGCAAGAGTTCGGAGGAATTGAAATCAAAGACACGTGGATCCAAGCGCGCCGGATGGTGACCACGGCGCGTAAAGTCTTCCTCAGCAATGTCCCTCCGGAAGTGTCTAATAATGATCTCCTGGAGATCTTAAGCCAGGCCGGCAGGGTCGTCTCTCCAATATACTCACTCTCTCTCGGGCTGAAAACGGAGGGTTTTACCCATATCTCCTCATGGAGGAGGATGACGCATATGGTGATGCGGGAAGGAGTGAGACTACCAGACTCTTTTGTGGTCGATATTTCTGACACTCCCCATCGAATATTTCTGAAAATCGACGACGGGCGGTGCTTTAACTGTGGGGAGGATGGGCATGCGGCCAGCACCTGTCCGAAAGGAAACTCACCCCCGAACCCTCCGCGATCCGAACCTCTTGCGACCACATCCACCGCGGTTCCGAACCCGACTCCGGGTACGTCCCGCCCTAACACCGGGTCTACCCAGGTTTCGGTCGTACCTGTGGATCCCCCGGCGGCTCCAACTACCTCTCCGGTAGAGCAAGCTCTATCCGCGTTAGAGAAAACCCCCCGGCCACTGAAAGATCTGGCGACACAAGCCATCCAAGGACTCCTCGTAGATAAACGACTGTCCGCACAAACTCACGCGACGTCAGCCACATTAAAAAGAAAAAAGGAGATACAACACTCGTCCGAGACTAGTCAAGATCATATGTCAAGGAAAGATAAAACGCCCAAAATCTCCAAAGAGCCAGGAACAGACAACCAGGGATTACAACAAATTGCGGATTATTACTCAAAACATCCGAATTTCACTAACATCTCATTTTTATCCCTGTCAAAGTTTTTAGCAGACGTAAAAGGACGAACGGATAGGGTGCTTGCCCTCAAAGAGAATTTTAAAGAACCAAAGGAGGCTTTTAATACACTTTTAACCCTTGATAGGGAGAAAGTGGTTAAACAAGGTGCCCTAAAGATGAGAATTAGAAGGCTGGTTCAGCATGCTAGCCAAGATGACCTTTTTAATTGAAACTCCTTTAGTCATTCTTAGCTANACTACTTGCGGGAATATCTCTCCAGATCACGCACCTCGACGGCGACGACATTTCCAGATGGGAGAGGATCAAGGAGGAGATAAGAGAACATGCCATCTCTTACAAGAGGAACGTCAGAAGAGGCCGTACCGCACTCGAACTTGACGCACTCCTCAGAGCAGAAGCAAAGAGCTTGGTGGCCAGAGCAGGATGGCAGGCCATAATAGCCAACGACGATCCCGCCGCACCCCACGTTGCCCGCTGGTCATCCAGGATAACCCCGAGACCCCTCCGTCGACTGACAATCGACGGAATCACGGTCGAGGATCCTGATGTGGTGACCCGGCACGTGAGAAACTACTACGCGGAGCTCTATAACCGAGACGCTTTCGAATCAGAAAACGGCACTGAACTCGACGACCTACTCCGTCGCCTAAATCCAATGCCCGAAATGGAGTCCAAGAGACTGGATTCGGCGCTCACGGCATCGGAACTGTACTCGGCACTCGTATCCTTAAATAAAAACAAAGCTCCAGGGATAGACGGCCTCACCCCCGAATTTTACATCAAGTTTTGGACTCTCCTTTCCCCCCCTTTTCTGAGGATGGTGCGTGCCGCCCTAGACAAACAGAGACTCCCCAGAACTGCCAGGACGGCGGTTCTAGCCCTTATACACAAGGGCGAGGAAGAGAGCGAAATCAAGAACTGGAGGCCCGTCTCCATTACGACCACCGATTACAAAATAATAGCAAAAGCGCTTTCGAACAGGGTGAGAGATCTAATGCCACAGCTGATCTCTGGGGAGCAAAGTTATTGCGTGCCTGGCCGGACGATATTCGATTCCATCTCGATAATCAGAGACGTGGTACGTATGAAAAACCGCCAGTCCCAGCCTCTCGCCATAATCTCTCTCGATCAATCGAAGGCATTCGATTCGATCGATCACGAATATCTTTTCGCCGTCCTGAACAGGGTGGGCTTCGGGAGGAAATTTACGGGAATGATTGCCACGCTATATACGGATGCTTTAAGTATGGTGAGAACCGCGCACGGTCTTACAGCGCCCATAAAGATCAGAAAAGGCATAAGGCAAGGATGTCCACTCTCTGGACAATTATTTTCCCTTGCTATCGAACCGCTGGTACGGCTGCTCAAGAGCTTGCTCTCCGGAGTGTCCTTGCCACACGAACACAGGCTTTCCGTCTCCGCGTATGCCGACGACGTCACGGTCTTCGTCGATGGCGACCCCGATCTCGGTTCCATATTCCCAGCGTTCGAGGCTTTCTCTCGCTGTAGCGGCTCTCGGCTAAACACCCGAAAATGCCGGGGACTGTGGGTCGGCTCGTGGGCGACGAGGCAGGACCGGCCGCTCGACATACAGTGGAGGTGCGACGGAAATAGATACCTCGGTAGATACATTAACAACGATCAGAAAGCGGAAGCAGCTGTGGTAGAACGAGAGCTCAAGGACAGGATCGACACCGCCCTGTCCAGATGGAAGCCGAGAGTCGCATCCATGTCTCTGAGAGGTAGAATCCTGGCCATCAACCAATTCGTCGCACCTAGAATATGGCACGTACTCCATACATTCACTCCGTCCATCAAAACCTTGGACGACATCCAGCGTAGCCTAGTTCGCTTCGTCTGGAACGGGCGCAAACACTGGGTCGACGCTGGCACTTTGACGGCCCCAATCGAGCAGGGAGGCCTGGGCCTGGTCGACGTCCATAGCAAGATGCTGGCATTCCGATTGCTCGCTGCCCAGAGGTTGATCCTCGACCCCGGAGCAGAAACGTGGGCGAATTACACTTCCGCCATGCTGTCCGACATCCTCCCCGGAGAAAAAACCTTCCTCTCTCTGCTTAACACACGAGCCCTTCATATGCAGGATTCGCTGGATCGGTACTTCCCGTCCATGTCGGATGCCTGGAGGGTTCTGCGGCTGAGGTGTGCAGGAGCGGACGCCGTTCGCGGTCGTAGCTCCTCCCGAGTGCCCGAAACTTCGCATCCCGAGGAGGCAAACGCTTTGGTATTCCCAAGCGCATGGAAGGGGGTAGACCGCAAGCTTCCGCTTGCCAAAAGAGAAGTATATAAGGAGCTCAT
Organism: Ladona fulva; assembly: GCA_000376725.2. Classification (NCBI taxonomy): domain Eukaryota; kingdom Metazoa; phylum Arthropoda; class Insecta; order Odonata; family Libellulidae; genus Ladona; species Ladona fulva. The sequence continues at coordinate 135,106 of KZ311860.1, forward strand.
ACACACCAGAAACAGAGAGTCGTGGCCTTTCAATGGGAAGCACTCGGACGACGAGGTGCATTGGAGGGAGTTGAGGAGATGGCCGACCCTAGGAGTGCATGCCGATGCCGCGTGGAGATTTGCACACGGTGCCTGGGCGGACGCAGTTTTTCTCTACAGAGCAAAGATAAGGCAGGACAATCGATGCCCGTGGTGCCCGGATTCGATCGGGAATGATTGGCATCTGCTCTTCGACTGCTCGAAGGCGAAACCCACATGGGGGACGATCGTGGGCATGGTAAAGAGGATCACCGGGAGAGAACGGGTTCTCCTCCGTGACTTATACACGGGCTTAACGCGAAGGAATGCCGCCGAACAGTCGAGGTGCACCCTCGCTAATTACGTGGTGACCCTCGCGAAAGGAACGATATACAAGGAGTTTACGTTATTCTTCAAGGGGAAAAAGGCGGACGTAGATTATCATGCGGTTCTAGGCGCCACTTTAAAAAATAGACTTCTATTGGAGAGGAGTCACGCAAAAATAAACGGCACCATGAATAACTTTTGTAAATTCTGGGGTCAAGGCAATTGTATGGTGAACGTGAGTACCGGAGAAATAATGGAGACTTGCCCACTTTTTAGAAAATGATCTTACACGCGTTTTTATACATGACATCCAGTCCTATTTTATCTCCTAATATTTTATGGGCTTTTACTCTTTTACTCTTTTATTCTTTTACTCTTTTACTCTTTTAGTGTTCCACATCTCAAACATTTGCTCATGCAGGCGACTACTGTATACAACAAGCCTGCGATGGAACGTGATACCAGTTTGCGCCTGGACCTCAAATCCATCCTCGCAAATGTCTCTTTCTAGGATGATATTTTGATCGGCCTGGGATGTCTTGAAAAAGTACAATATTCTAATGGGAGTCTCTAATAGTGTTATTGGAGAGACTGATGTTCAACTGAAGTATGGGGGATTGTTTGAGTGGGTCCTGTGTCCGAGGGGTGGAGATTGATTGTTGGGGGGTTTGTGTTTGAGGGGCGAGGGATGGGGAATTTTGTCTCTATCTATCTCTCTCTCTCTCTCNTGTGCAATTTAGTGCAATACAAAACCAGTGCACTCTGGTTTTGTATTGCACTAAATCCACTTTCAAATTTATTAAATAGAACAAAATACGGATACAAAATAGTCTGAAAAAACCCTTTCACTATATCCCACTTACTATACATGGACGACTTAAAGTTACTAGCATCTACAAGATCGCAATTAAATCACTTACTGAAAATAACAGGAATGTATAGCAAAGACATCCATATGGAATTTGGAATCAGTAAATGTAAAATCAACAGCATAATCAAAGGCAAACACTCAATACAAGAAGACTTTACACTTGAAGATGGAAATGTGATAGAAAGTATGGATTTCAAGGATATGTATAAATATTTAGGCTGTTTACAAAAAATTGGAATAGAACATGCCAATACAAAGGAACAGTTAAAATTAAAATACAAAACCAGACTACAGAATATCCTCAAAACAGAACTTTCAGGAAGAAACAAAGTCAAAGCAATAAATACATACGCTGTCCCAATACTAACATTCTCATTTGGATTGATTAAATGGAACGAAACAGAATTAGAAGATCTTAATAGACTAACCAGAAGTACATGCAACAAATACAACATTCACCACACACATTCAGCCATCGAACGCTTCAATCTAAAAAGAAAAGAGGGAGGAAGAGGCTTTATCGACATAAAAAATATGAATTTTTCACAAATTGAAAAGCTTAGAAATTACATGCTGGCTAAATCCGAAAAAAGTCCATTGCATAAGTCAATCACTACCATAACCACATCTGGTACACCGCTGAAACTCAATGATAATACGTTCACAACAATAGAGAAAATCAAAACTACTAGCGCTCTCATGCTACAATGGAAAGAAAAGGCCCTTCATGGAAGACACCCTCACCAGTTAACCCAGCCCCATGTGGACACATCAGCTTCTAATGCTTGGCTGACACATGGCAACATCTTTGCAGAAACCGAAGGATTCATGATAGCAATTCAAGACCAAACTATAAATACAAGAAACTATAAGAAATTCATCATTAAGGACCAACAAATTATTAGTGATAAGTGCAGACTATGTAATGAACAATCAGAGACGATTAACCATATTATCGGCGGCTGTGGGTTGCTTGCTTCTACAGAATATACAAGGAGACACAACAATGTTTGTAAAATAATTCACCAAGAACTTGCTTTGAAACATACTCTCATCGATACTTATACTCCATATTACAAATATACACCAGAAATTATTTTAGAAAATACATCAGTAAAGTTATACTGGAATAGAAGTATCATCACAGACATAAGTATACCTCATAACCAACCTGATATTACACTCATTCACAAATCTAGTAAAACTACATACCTTATAGAAATTTCCGTTCCAAATTCCATGAACATACAAAAGAAGTATGCAGAGAAAATACAAAAATACCTCACACTAAAGGAAGAAATAAAACAACTGTGGCACCAAAACTCAGTAAAGATAGTACCAATCATACTTTCATCAACTTGAATAATTCCAAAATCATTGCATAACAGCTTAATGGAGATAGGCTTAAAACCAAAAAGTTATATCTCCCTACAAAAATCTGTAATTCTGGACACCTGCTCGATAACAAGAAAATTTCTCTGTATTCTGTAATCATAATTAGTATAATATGAAATACCATAAAGAATGATAACAATATAGGAACATGTGACTTGGTGAATACCCGTCACAGGTTCAAAGATACCACAAAATGTGAGAATAAAACTATAATAATAATAATAATAACACACACACACACTTGAGACTTCGTGGCGTACGGACGTGCTTCCGCTCCGCTCCCGAGTTCTTGCTTCTGTGTGCTTTTTCTCATCGTTTCATCGCTTATTTCATCGTTTGTGTCATCATTTTCACCTCATCGTTGATTATAGCTGTTCGTGGTTGTTCTGTGTTCGTCTGGTGAGTCTATTCTTTGTTAATGTATTGTTTTAACGTTCTTTTATCTGTCTTACACTCCCGATCGTCGTGAGTATTTCGCGATCGTCTTCTGCCGCCTCGGTGGCGGCAGGGATGGATATTGTTTCGCCAAGTGTCTCTCCAGCATCTTCCGTTATGGACCTATCTATGAAACATCACTCTTCTGAGCCTCTAAATTACCATAATATTGAAAATAATTCATCATATGATTTGAAACAAAAGAAGATCGCCATGGCCGCTTCTTCTTAGTCGGCGACTGAGTCATCTCCGCGTGGTCGCGAAAGTCTCCTTTCACCTACCTCCCCTCCTGTTAGGAAACCTAGGCAGCTTCCTCCCCTCCGCACTGCGGCGGGAGGGGCGACCTTGTCTCCTTCCCCTTCTTCACTGGAGATCATACCTCCCCC
>KZ311860.1:149150-186277 GCA_000376725.2 Ladona fulva
CGTGAGACACCGCGGGAGCTGGCCGCTCGTGGGACGGGAGCCGAGGGAGCCCGTGGGGTGGGGAACCCTTCGCAACCACCCCACGCTGGGCCACGACGCGGACGCGGCGTGGCGACTCGCCCACGGAGCGTGGGCGGACTGTCCTTTCCTGAGGAGGATCGGTGCGAGGGAGTCCGACGACTGCCCCTGGTGCCCCGGAGTCGTCGGCACGGCCTGGCACCTCGCGTACATGTGCCCAAAGACCAGGACGTTGTGGGGATCGGTAATCGGGGCCATAAAAACGGTCACCGGTAAGAGGGATATTCTAGTCGCGGAAATTTTCGGAGGCATACGTCATCCACTGGGCACAGGAACTAGACTGGCGAACTACTTCCTGTCGCTCGCGAAGGGAGTGGTAAGAAGGCAGCTCGACGCCTTCTTCCGAGGGAGGACGGGGGACGTCTCCTACCGGGAAGCGTTCGCCAGGGCCCTCAAAAAGCGATTGAAACTAGAAAAGGACCACGCAGAGGCATGCCGCAGCGGGGGGATGCTCGGCGTGTGGTCTGTGGGCGACTTCCTCATAAACTCGGAAACGGGGGAACTGAAGGAGGACTGCCCACTCCTCCATGGAGTTTGATCTCCTCCTACTTTATTTTGAGAGGGTCTTTCTTAACTGTTTTTTAGATCGCTTTATAGCATAATTTAATTATTTATTTATTTATTTATTGCACTATTTTAATACATGGGAGGTATTTTAAGGGTACTAGTCCACGGCGGTCTCTGTCGTAATCTTGATTTTATTTTCTATTTTTTGATTTTTAAATTTAAATTTAAATTTTATATTGATTTTTATGCATAAACCCAATTCCTTATTTCGGTCATGACCGCGGTAACATTCATGACGCTCAACGTCCGCTCTGTCAGGAGTAAATATAAATGGGCGCAACTCTCCCTGTTCCTACGTGACAGGAAACCTGACGTGGTTCTCCTTCAAGAAACCAATACGGATAACGCTCCTCTGCAGACGCTCCCAGAGTATCTGTTTAACTTCTCCCCTGCCACCTCTCCACATTCCGGAGCCGCCATAGGTATTCGTAAGAACATCATTGCCAGCATCGATACCCCCACGATTCTGTGTGATGGCCATGCCGTTGCCTCGCGAGCTGCCCTCCGAGCACCTAATGACAAAGTCATTTTACTTATATCTGTGTACGGTCTTCACAACCAGAAGGAAGCCTTGACCATGGTTGCAGCCATCAGGGACTATATTCATGCTTTCATCTCCTCCTCTTCCAACGCCCACTCCTTCATATTATGGCTGGAGATTTCAACGTTACCCTGTCTTCGTCCAGAGACAGAACCTCTGGAAGAGAGAGGAACTTAAAATACGCGGAACAGCTGCGCTCTCTCGTGACGGATTTCGGTCTAAGGGATGTCTGGGAGGTCATCAATCCGGGGCAGACAGGCTATACTTACGTAAATCAAAACTCTCGTGGAATCGCTGTCTCCTCGAGACTGGATCGTTTCTATCTTTCTAACGAAATGATCAATGCCGTTGAATCTATTCATACGACCCCTTCTTTCTCCGATCACAGGGCCGTACAAATGGTAATGTCCCTCCCACTCGATAGACCTAGGGGCCCCTACTGGAGATTCGATAACTCTCTCCTTTCGAACGAGGACTACTGCTCTTTCGCCAAGCAGCTGCTCATAGGTGTGTGCCATGAAGCCCCACGGATTGAGGAAGACGATATCTCCAGGTGGGAGCGAATCAAAGACGAAATAAAGGAGCACGCTATGATGTACAAGAGAAACATCGGCAGGGGCCGTAGTTTCCTTGAATTGGATGCGTTATTTAGAACCGAGACGAGGAGCATGGTGGCTAGAGCTTGCTGGCAAAATATAATTGCCAATGATGATCCCGCTGTTCCCCATGTCGCCCGATGGTCATCCAGGATTGCTCCGAAACCCCTCCGGCGACTCAGAATCTCCGGAGGAATCGTGGAGGATCCGAAGGTGGTGACCAAGTACGTCCGAAGCTACTTCACGGACCTCTACAACTCAGTTGCAACTGATACCGAGACCGACGCCGAATTCGACACCTTACTTCAACCATTAAATCAAATAACTGAAATGGAGAGAAACCGTCTAGATTCTCCTCTCGAGGCGTCGGAACTCTATGCGGCACTTAAGTCCCTCAACAAAAATAAGGCTCCCGGGATCGATGGCCTCACCCCCGAGTTTTATCTAAAGTTCTGGGATCTCCTCTCTCCTCCATTTCTGAGGATGGTGCGCTCCGCCCTGTCCAAGCAGAAACTACCCAGAACTGCGAGGACGGCTGTCTTAGGTCTCGTGTATTACCGAAAGGAAGCGATGAATATGAGATCCGAAATTGGAGGCCTGTCTCGATCACCACGACAGATTATAAAATTATAGCGAAGGCACTCTCTAACAGAGTGCGAGACCTCATGCCGCGTTTAACATCTGGCGAGCAAAGCTACTGCGTACCTGGCCGAACCATATTCGATGCTGTCGCGATTATAAGAGACGTGGTCCGTATGAAAAACCGTCGGTCCCAGCCCCTGGCCATAATATCATTGGATCAGTCGAAGGCTTTCGATATGGTGAGGCATAAATATCTCTTTTCCGTCCTCGCAAGAATGGGTTTTGGAAACAGTTTTCTGGGGATGATTGCCACTCTCTACGCAGACGCCGTCTGCATGGTGAGAACAGCTGGTGGATTGACGCCTCCCATTTCCATAAAACGAGGAATAAGGCAAGGTTGCCCCCTTTCCGGCCAGTTGTATTCCCTTGCCATTGAGCCTTTGATCCGGCGGCTTAAGGGCACGCTCTCTGGAACGTCCCTATCAAACGATGACACGCTCACAGTCTCGGCATATGCTGATGATATTACCGTTTTTGTGGATCGCGATTCTGACTTCCCCTTGATCCTTCCCGCCTTCGAGGCCTTCTCCCGAAGCAGCGGCGCTTGCCTCAACATCGCAAAATGCAGGGGTTTGTGGGTCGGGTCATGGGTGACTAGGCTGGACCTCCCGCTCGGCATAGAGTGGCGAACGGATGGTAACAAATACCTGGGCCGGTACATCAATAATGATATACAGGAGGAGAGGACCAGTATCGAACGCGAACTCAAGGAAAAGGTAGAAACTGCCTTACATAGATGGAAACCGAGGGTTTCATCCATGTCCTTGCGTGGCAGGATCCTCGCGATCAACCAGTTCGTCGCCCCCAGAATTTGGCATCTAGTTCAGACCTTTACGCCATCTCGGACTGCGATCCACGAAATCCAGCGTTGCCTGGTTCGTTTCGTTTGGGATGGGCGGAAGCATTGGGTCGATGCTAATAGGCTAACGGCTCCGATCGACCAAGGAGGTCTGGGTCTAGTAGACGTATATAATAAAATGCTGGCATTCCGTTTCCTCACGGCCCAAAGGCTAGTCCTCGACCAAGGCGCCAGGACCTGGGCACGCCATACGACCGCCATGATATCTGATATCCTCCCAGGACCTGATGTAATCCTCTCTCTCCTGAACATGCGGGGATTCAGTCAGGATGCCTTGTCTGAAGGATATTACCCTTCCATCACAGAAGCGTGTAGAATTTTGAGGCTGAGACTTGCTGAGGTACGCGCTCCTCCAGTTCCTATCGCCCCTCCTGCGTCCGACGGATTACTTCCCGACGACACGCCAGCCTTAATCTTTGGCAGCGTGTGGAAGAACGCCGATCGAAAGCTTCCAATCGCCAAAAGAGAAGCATATATCGAAGTCTCCTACATTAGAAATCGAGGATCGTGGCCCTTCAAAGGGAAACAAACTGATGACGAAATACGTTGGAAAGAGCTCAGACGATGGCCGTCCCTCGGTCATCACGCGGATGCCGCCTGGAGATTCGCCCATGGTGCGTGGGCGGACGCTGTTTTCCTGCATCATGCGAGATTGCGACAAGATAGCCGTTGCCCGTGGTGCCCCGACTCCATCGGTGATGGTTGGCACTTGCTGATGGATTGCTGTAAGGCCAAACCCTTATGGAAGGTGTGGTTGGAATCATTAAAAGGGTCACGAGAAGAGACAGAATTCTCCTCCGTGAAATATACGGAGGTATTAAGGCCAGATACCCCTCAGAAAAATCTAGGTGTTTGCTTGCCAATTTTCAGTTAACTTTAGCAAAGGGAACCATATACAGAGAGATCACACACTTTTTCAAAGGAAAAAAGATAGATGTTAATTACCAGGCGGCACTAAGCGCCGTTTTGAAAAACAGATTGCTCCTAGAAGAGAGTCAGGCTAGAATCCACGGAACGGAAGATACTTTTCGAAAGTTCTGGGGCCAGGAAAACTGTCTGGTTGATGAATGCATGGGCGTCATCAATGAGTCTTGTCCCTTATTTAGTTCTAGATCTTAGCTATGCAAAAGGACACAAAGTCGGAATTCTGCGTAGTGTTCGCGTAGATGGCGTAGAAAGATAGGTCGAGTGGAAAATTTTAAATATCTCTTTCCGCGTTTGATTGTGTAATGCGGTGTCTTAAGGGAGAAAGACGGTCTGATTAAGGTATGAGGGGTTGTTTGAGGGATGAGGGGTTGGTTGAGGGGTTGTTTGAGGGATGATGGGTTGGTTCAGGGCTTGGTTGAGGGGTTGGTTGAGGGGTTGGTTGAGGGTTGATGGATGAGGGGTTTGACTGACGGATGAGGAGTCTGTTGAGGGATGAGGGGTTGATTGAGGGATGAGGGGTTTGACTGAGGGATGAGGGGTTGTTATTGAGGGATGTGGGATTGATTGAAGGATCAGTGGTTGATTGAGAGTGGTGGGGTTGATTGACATGTGAAGGGATTTGTGGGGTGAGGGATACCCCTTGGTTGAAGGGTTAAAAGGTAGGGGTGGGTCCTTTTAGAGGACGGAGGATATATTGGTATATCCCCTTACCAAGGCTTTAATAATAATAATAATAATAATACGTGTAATACATCGGATATACACGTGTAATGCATAATATATACACGTGTAATGAATAGGATATACACGTGTAATGCATCGGATATACACGTGTAATGCATCGGATATACACGTGTAATGCATCGGATATACACGTGTAATGCATCGGATATACACGTGTAATGCATCGGATATACACGTGTAATGCATCGGATATACACGTGTAATGCATCGGATATACACGTGTAATGCATCGGATATACACGTGTAATGCATCGGATATACACGTGTAATGCATCGGATATACACGTGTAATGCATCGGATATACACGTGTAATGCATCGGATATACACGTGTAATGCATCGGATATACACGTGTAATGCATCGGATATACACGTGTAATGCATCGGATATACACGTGTAATGCATCGGATATACACGTGTAATGCATCGGATATACACGTGTAATGCATCGGATATACACGTGTAATGCATCGGATATACACGTGTAATGCATCGGATATACACGTGTAATGCATCGGATATACACGTGTAATGCATCGGATATACACGTGTAATGCATCGGATATACACGTGTAATGCATCGGATATACACGTGTAAGGCATCGGATATACACGTGTAATGCATCGGATATACACGTGTAATGCATCGGATATGCACGTGTAAGATGTTGGATATACACTGCAATTCACCAGAAATCGAATCCTTACACACACACACTTGAGACTTCGTGGCGTACGGACGTGCTTCTGCTCCGCTCCCGATTTCTTTCTTCTGTGTGCTTTCCTTCATCCTTTCATCGTTGTTTTTCATCGTTTATCTGTGTTTTGTGTTCATCTCATCGGCGTTCTTTGTTGCACCTTCGTCTAGGTGAGTGTCCTAATAGTTAATTTATTCGTTTTAGTGGGGTTTTTAACGTATTTTAGTGCATTCGACTCGCGATCGACGTGAGTCTTTCGCGTTCGGCTTCTGCCGCCTCGGTGGCGGCAGCAGTGGAAATGTCGTCGCCGAGCGTGTCTCCAGCGTCGTCGGTGATGGATCTGTCATCTAAATCCGCCTCCGCCGAAAATATTAATCATTTATTTAGCCAGAAATCACACCTTACTCAAGATAGTCAAATGAATTCCTCGAGCGGCCACGTGGCCTCGCAGGGTGTTTCATCACCCCTCGCTCGCCTTACGCGTACCTCCCCTCCTCCCGTGAGGCGGCCCGTGCAGCTCTCTCCCCTCCGCCCTTACGTCGGAAAGGAGGCAGCCGCAACGCTCACCCCTACTTTTGCCCCTTCCCCGGCGAATCCACCGCGCCCTGGCGACGAACCCAGGAACTCCTCCTCTCGTACTTCGGTTCCAACCTCCCCTCTCGCCACGGCGCCACCACGAAACGGCCCGAGAAGTAGAACTTACGCGCAGAGCGTACGCAACCTCGAAAATGGAAGTCTTGCGGGAGTGGCCTCCGGTAATGGTGAGAACGGTGGCGGCGTGTTCACATTCTCGCGAAAAAAGATAATACCTGCCCAGGTCGGCCCCAATAAAAAGAAATGGATCATCCTAGAGTCGTTGCCGAACACATCCCTTCACGAATACGTGCTGGAGGTAGCCAGCAAGGTGGGAGGGGGACAGAACATCACCCACGCCACCAGACTTTCGAATCAGAGAATCTGCTTATATCTCGCGACTGAAAGTCTGGTGACTACCTTCATGGGAGAACACGGTGGGGTGGCCATAAACGGCACTTGGGTGAGTGCGAGGAGAATGGTGACAGCCGCCAATAAGGTCTTTCTAAGTAATGTCCCGCCCGAGGTGTCGAACGGGGACCTCGTTGAGATCCTGAGTCAGGCGGGAAGGGTTGTCTCTCCCATATATCAGCTGTCCCTAGGGATTAAGACTGAGGGATTCACGCACATCTCCTCATGGAGGAGAATGACACATATGGTCATAAGGGAAGGGGTCAGACTGCCGGATTCCTTGGTGGTGGATATAGGAGACACTCCACACCGAATTTTCCTCAGAGTCGATGACGGACGGTGCTTCCAATGTGGGGCGGAAGGGCATGCTGCCAGTGCGTGCCAAAAATCCCGCATGACACAACACACACCTTCCGCGATTCCCGCTCCCTCCGCGGCTTCCACACCTGCGGATCCCGCACCCCACGCCACCACTGTCGTCGTCGTCGATGGGACCGTCCCCCAAACGAAGCCTTCCGACTCTCCGCATGCTCCTTCCGCGCAGTCTCCAGGAGCACCGGTTGCCAGCGTGGAGTGTACGCAGCCGGAGACGAGAAAATGCCCGGAAACGCTCAAGGCACTGGCATCCCGAGCCATCTCCTCCTCCACAGATAACTCACACGAATCCTTCACTCTAGTGAAGAGGAAGGATGGCCCACAACAAGCAGCCGAGCTCACTCAGAGTCCAATACAAAAAAAGGACAGGAATCCCAAGAGCGTCAAGGACGTGCGGCTTGACGACTCTGGCTTTAAACAGATTGCGGAGTACTACGCAAAGCACCCGCATTTTAGCAACGTTTCCTTCCTTGCACTAAGCAAGTTTTTAAACGTCTCAAAAGGCCGAACAGATAGGTTAGCGGTCCTGAAAGAAAATTTTGAAGACCCGTCCGAAGCACTAAAAACTCTTCAGACATTAGAAAAAGAAAAGGTCGTGAAGCATGGGGCGTTAAAAATGAGGATCCGGAGGATCGTCCAGCACGCCCTCCAGAATGACCTCCTTTAAGGCACGGGTTTTACCAAGCTCGATTTTAATCATTCTGTATTTTAATTATCTATCTACTTACTATGCATTTTATTTTATTTTATTTACGGGGTCTTTTTTNGGATTTAATATTAAATAGCTTAAAGATTATGAAAAGTATCTTTAGTTACTACATTACTATATTACATTATTACTAAACTACATTATAGAAAAATCACAAAGGAATCTTACCTTCTAATGAAGTAGCTGCTCCGGAAAGTGAACGCACTGCCTCGGAAGGTACGGTGACAGGCGATAATGATCCTTTAAACGGAGAAAGGATGATTAAATGACGAAACGATTGTAATGAATGAAAAATTGGAGGAAGGAAGCTTTTTTTTAGGTAAATGAGAAATGAAATCGTGGGAGATGCAGCGTGAAACACGTGGAATAGCACTTACGACAGAGTAACTTCACGCTGCTGCTCCGTAGCTTAAGTAATAGGTAACTAGGAATGCAGACACGTGGTTATGCTTTTAACTACATGTGATCGGAAGCTTACCTTCAAATCGATGGAAGTCCTTGGAATAACTTGGAACTGGGAATAACGACACTGAACTCGACGACCTACTCCGGCGCCTAGATCCGATGCCCGAAACGGAGTCCAAGAGACTGGACTCGGCGCTCACTGCATCGGAACTGTACTCGGCACTTGTATCCCTAAATAAAAACAAAGCTCCAGGGATAGACGGCCTCACCCCCGAATTTTACATCAAGTTTTGGACTCTCCTTTCTCCCCCTTTTCTGAGGATGGTGCGTGCCGCCCTAGACAAACAGAGACTCTCCAGAACTGCTAGGACGGCGGTTCTAGCCCTTATACACAAGGGCGAGGAAGAGAGCGAAATCAAGAACTAGAGGCCTGTCTCCATTACGACCACCGATTATAAAATAATAGCAAAAGCGCTTTCGAACAGGGTGAGAGATCTAATGCCACAGCTGATCTCTGGGGAGCAAAGTTATTGCGTGCCTGGCCGTACCATATTCGATATTATCTCGATCATCAGAGACGTGGTACGAATGAAAAACCGCCAGTCCCAGCCTCTCGCCATACTCTCTCTCGATCAATCGAAGGCCTTCGATTCGATCGATCACGAATACCTTTTCGCCGTCCTGACTAGGGTGGGCTTCGGAAGGAAATTTACGGGGATGATTGCCACTCTATACGCGGATGCTTTAAGCATGGTGAGAACCGCGCACGGTCTTACGGCGCCCATACAGATCAGAAAAGGGATAAGGCAAGGATGTCCACTCTCTGGACAACTACTTTCCCTTGCCATCGAACCGCTGGTACGGCTGCTCAAGAGCTTGCTCACCGGAGTGTCCTTGCCACACGAACTCAGGCTTTCCGTCTCCGCGTATGCCGACGACGTCACGGTCTTCGTCGATGGCGACCCCGATCTCGGTTCCATATTCCCAGCGTTCGAGGCTTTCTCTCGCTGTAGCGGCTCTCGTCTAAATACCCGAAAATGCCGGGGACTCTGGGTCGGCTCGTGGGCGACGAGGCGGGACCGGCCGCTGGACATACAGTGGAAGGGCGACGGAAACACATACCTCGGTCGATACATTAACAACGATCACAAAGTGGAAGCAGCTGTGGTAGAACGAGAGCTCAAGGATAGGATCGACACCGCCCTGTCCAGATGGAAGCCGAGAGTCGCATCCATGTCCCTGAGAGGTAGGATCCTGGCCATAAACCAGTTTGTCGCACCTAGAATATGGCACGTGCTCCACACATTCACCCCGTCGATTAAAACCCTGGACGACATCCAGCGTAGCCTCGTTCGCTTCGTCTGGAACGGGCGCAAACACTGGGTCGACGCTGGCACTCTGACGGCCCCATTCGAGCAGGGAGGCTTGGGCCTGGTCGACGTCCATAACAAGATGCTGGCATTCCGATTGCTTGCTGCCCAGAGGTTGATCCTCGACCCCGGAGCCGATACGTGTGCGAGATACACTTCCGCCATGCTGTCCGACGTCCTCCCCGGACAAAACACGTTCCTTTCTCTGCTTACCGCACGAGCCCTTCATAGGCAGGATTCTACGGATCGGTACTTCCCGTCCATGTGGGATGCCTGGAGGGTTCTGCGGCTGAGGTGTACAGGAGCGAGTGCCGTTCGCGGACGTAGCTCCTCCCAGGTGCCCGTAAGTTCGCCTCCCGAGGAAGCACGCGCTTTGGTTTTCCCAAGCGCATGGAAAGGGGTAGACCGCAGGCTTCCGCTTGCCAAGAGAGACGTATATAAGGAGCTCATACACACCAGAAATAGAGAGTCGTGGCCTTTCAATGGAAAGCACTCGGACGACGAGGTGCATTGGAGGGAATATAGGAGATGGCCGACCCTGGGGATGCATGCCGATACCGCGTGGAGATTCGCACACGGTGCCTGGGCGGACGCGGTCTTTCTCCACAGAGCAAAGATAAGGCAGGACAATCGATGCCCGTGGTGCCCGGATTCGATCGGAAATGATTGGCATATGCTTTTCGACTGCTCTAAGGCGAAACCCACATGGGGGGCGATTGTGGGCATGGTAAAGAGGATCACCGGGAGAGAACGGGTTTTCCTCCGTGAATTATACACGGGCTTAACGCGAAGGAACGCCGCCGAACAGTCGAGATGCATCCTCGCTAACTACGTGGTGACCCTCGCGAAAGGAACGATATACAAGGAGTTCACGCTATTCTTCAAGGGGAAAAAGGCAGACGTAGATTATCAAGCGGTTCTAGGCGCCACTTTAAAAAATAGACTTCTCTTGGAGAGGAGTCACGCAAAAATAAACGGCACCATGGATAATTTTTGTAAATTCTGGGGTCAAGGCAATTGTATTGTGAACGTGAGTACCGGAGAAATAATGGAGACTTGCCCACTCTTTAGAACATGATTTCACACGCGCTTTTATACATGACACCCAGTTTTATTATTCTCTTAATCTTTTATTGGTTTTTACTCTTTTACTCTTTTAGTGTTATTCATCATTCCACATCTCAAGCACACACTCATTCAGGCGACCATTGCACAATAAGCTTGCGATGGACCGTGCTACCGGGTTGCGCCTGGATCTCAAATCCATCCATCCTCGAAAATGTCGCTTTCTAGGATGATATTTTGACCGGCTTGGGATGTCTTGAGAAAGTACCATATATATATTAATGGGAGTCTCTTATAGTGTTATTGGAGAGACTGATAATCAACTGAAGTATGGGGATTGTTCGAGAAGGTTTGGTGTCCGAGGGGGTGTGGTGACCGAGGGGTGGGGGATGATTGTGGGGAGGTTTGTGATTGGGGAGCAAGGGATGGGGGTTTTTGTCTCTGTCCCTCTCTCTCTCTCTCTCGCTTTCTCTTATTGAATGAAGAGGTTTGACAGTGGAATGGTGGTTTTGGAGGAGAAGGGTTTGCTTGAGAGATGAGAGGTTGTCTGAGGTATGAACAGTGATTGCAGAATAATAGGTTCATCGAAGGAGTAAGTTTTTAAAGAAATGAGGGTGACTGTGGAGTGACAGATGGTTGAAGGACTCTGCCAGCCTATATGGGACGCCACTTTGGCGGGTATTAGCGATATCAGACTAGACTAAGCTTTCTGCCTCGTGATTACGAACTTCTCTTTCTTGGCCTTAGTTAGCTTAGAGGTCTTAGTTGGGGGATCGCCCTAGGTGTATTTCTCCCAAAGAACACTTCCAAAGATTTTCATAACGTTTGAATGGTTTGGGATGGTATAGAAAGCTCGGTTGAGTAGAAAATTGGAATATCCCTTACCGGACTTGATTCTGCAATGAGGTGTACTAGGGGAAAGGACGGGCTAGTTGAGAGATGAGGTGTTGTATGAGGGATGAGGGATTGACTGAGGAATGAGGGGTATGACTAATGAATGAGAAGTTATTTTGAGAGACGACGGGTTGACTGAGGGATGTGGGGTTGATTTGAGGGATGAGGTGTTGAGTGGGGTTTGATTGAGGGATGAGGGGTTGAGTGAGGGACGAGGGGTTGACTGAGGGATGAGGGGTTGATTGAGGGATGAGGGGTTGACTGGGGGATGAGGGGTTGATTGAGGGATGAGGTGAATAGTCGGGTGAAGGGTATCCCTTGGTCGAAGAGTTGAGTGGTGAGGGGGGACCCTCTAGAGGTCGGATGTTATAATGGCATATCCCCTACAAAGGAGTTAATAATAATAATAATAATCCCTCATCCCTCAATCAACCCCTCATCCCTCAAACAATCCCTCATCCCTCGGTCAACCCCTCATCCCTCATTCAAACCCCACTCAACACCTCATCCCTCAAATCAACCCCACATCCCTCAGTCAACCCGTCGTCTCTCAAAATAACTTCTCATTCATTAGTCATACCCCTCATTCCTCAGTCAAACCCTCTCCCCATGGTTCACGCCTTGTCGCGGTGGGAGAGCTTGCGTGCCTTAATGATCCCAAGAGCGATGCCGGTAGGAGCTTCAGCTCCTGGTAGGGTCACCCATACCGGTAAGGTCAAGGGAGAAAGGCCAGACCAAAGGTGAACCAATAGACCCCAATCCCAAGGTGTGACACACAGGCTGAGGGAATGCGTGGTACAGGGGCTAATGTGTACCAATACTGTGGAACTCAGGATACCGGGCACCCTCCTGTTTTAAATAGCCTTACCTATGCATGCCGGGCTCTGCATAGATGGACCATACATATCCCGTGCTACTCGTGGGATCACAATGGAAAATGAAAATAATCTAAATATTCATAAATTACGTCGCCAACCTGTTGCTCGACGAAAAATCACCAACGAAAATCAAAGAAATAACACCAGACAACAATCTTCAACTGATGAAGAACCAGCCCAAGGTGTTTTGCAAGAAATGTGTCCTGCAACCACTCAAGCTGGAAAAACAAGACAGAGGATGAAATGGACAGATGAAATCAACAAACAACTTCTCCTCTGTTACTACAAAGTAACAAACAACGAACAGGACATGACAGGTTATCGAGCCAACCTACACTCAAAATTTATTAGTAAATATCCTGAACTAAATCACCTTACGGAACAAAGGCTATCCGACCAAATAAGGGCCATATTACGTAGCAACCGAATTCCTGTACCAGAGAGGGAGAGACTGAGAAAAGAAGTTACATCAAAAATATCAATTAATGAGGAAGCTGAACCAGAACAACAATCAGAGAACCAGATACAAGAGAAAATGCCAGAAATAGTTATAACAAGAGAGCACAATTCCCACACTATTCAAAAAGAATTTCCGTATCCCAAAGAAAACCCCAGCCACTCTGAAGACCAGGAAGCTCTGACTCAATCCATAGAAAATCTTCGACTCATGTTTGAAGAAAACCTCACAAAATACCAGGGAACAGACCCATGCAGTAGACCATATATTCCCAAAATCCAAGAAACATATGATACCAAAAACACAGCAAAAGCAATAAATAATATAATTCAGGAAAAATTATATAAAAGCCAGAACAACTTATCACTCGAAGAATTACATACCTTCATCTATTGCGGAGCAATTACCACAACAGAAAAACATACAAAACCAAACAAAACCGAGGGAAAAAAACTCCATGCACCTAGATGGCAAATCAGATTAGAGAATAAGATAGCAGCTTTACGAAAAGAAATAGGTCAACTGACACAATACATAAATGGCAACCTGTCAAAGAAAAATATGGAAAAGCTGACACCAAAATACAACACAAAAGGAGACTTAATGGAGCTCTTAGATCTATATAAGCAACAATTAGGAGCAAAAGCAAAAAGATTAAGAAGATACAAAAAGAGTGATAAGAGAAAGTTACAAAATAAAATTTTCAATTCAAATCAAAAGGCATTCTACAGATCTCTAGAAACAGAAGAACAAAAAACTGTCAATCCTCCTCCTACAAATGTTGTCCAGAAATTCTGGGAAAACATATGGTCTAATACAAATAAACATAACTCTGAAGCCACATGGATAGAAACGGAAATAAATACCCAATCTAAAACGAAAAATATGGATGAAATAATAATTACAATTGATGATATAAAAAGCACAGCATCAAAATTACACAATTGGAAAACTCCAGGCAATGATATGATTCATAATTTCTGGCTAAAATCGTTCACCAGCATTTACCGACCGCTAACTTCGATATTCAACAATCTCCTAAACAATCCAGAGACAGTACCCTTATTCATGACACGTGGAACTACGTATCTCAAGCCAAAGGATATGGACACCACAAATCCATCTAATTATCGCCCTATCACCTGTCTACCAACTCTATACAAGTTATTATCATCCATCATTACACAAAAAATTAGAATGCACCTAGAAAGTAATAACATTATTGCTGAAGAACAGAAAGGATGTTGCACTGGCTCAATGGGATGCAAAGAACAACTAGTAATTGATGCAGAAATCATGGCACAAGCTAAGCAAAAGAAAAGATCTCTCCACTATGCCTACATTGATTATAAAAAAGCATTTGACAGCATACCACATTCCTGGTTGATACATTCCCTACAAATATATAAAGTACATCCAAATACAATTAGATTCCTGGAGGCAATAATGAAGACATGGTCAACCACATTGAACATAAACACAAAATCTAACAATATAAAAACAGAACCGATCAAGATTAAAAGAGGCATTTTTCAGGGCGATTCACTCAGTGCACTCTGGTTTTGTATTGCACTAAATCCACTTTCAAATTTATTAAATAGAACAAAATACGGATACAAAATAGTCGGAAAAAACCCTTTCACTATATCCCACTTACTATACATGGACGACTTAAAGTTACTAGCATCTACAAGATCACAATTAAATCACTTATTGAAAATAACAGAAATGTATAGCAAAGACATCCAAATGGAATTTGGAATCAGTAAATGTAAAATCAATAGCATAATCAAAGGCAAACACTCAATACAAGAAGACTTTACACTTGAAGATGGAAATGTGATAGAAAGTATGGATTTCAAGGATATGTATAAATATTTAGGCTGTTTACAAAAAATTGGAATAGAACATGCCAATACAAAGGAACAGTTAAAATTAAAATACAAAACCAGACTACAGAATATCCTCAAAACAGAACTTTCAGGAAGAAACAAAGTCAAAGCAATAAATACATACGCTGTCCCAATACTAACATTCTCATTTGGATTGATTAAATGGAACGAAACAGAATTAGAAGATCTTAATAGACTAACCAGAAGTACATGCAACAAATACAACATTCACCACACACATTCAGCCATCGAACGCTTCAATCTAAAAAGAAAAGAGGGAGGAAGAGGCTTTATCGACATAAAAAATATGAATTTTTCACAAATTGAAAAGCTTAGAAATTACATGCTGGCTAAATCCGAAAAAAGTCCATTGCATAAGTCAATCACTACCATAACCACATCTGGTACACCGCTGAAACTCAATGATAATACGTTCACAACAATAGAGAAAATCAAAACTACCAGCGCTCTCATGCTACAATGGAAAGAAAAGGCCCTTCATGGGAGACACCCTCACCAGTTAACCCAGCCCCATGTGGACACATCAGCTTCTAATGCTTGGCTGACACATGGCAACATCTTTGCAGAAACCGAAGGATTCATGATAGCAATTCAAGACCAAACTATAAATACAAGAAACTATAAGAAATTCATCATTAAGGACCAACAAATTATTAGTGATAAGTGCAGACTATGTAATGAACAATCAGAGACGATTAACCATATTATCGGCGGCTGTGGGTTGCTTGCTTCTACAGAATATACAAGGAGACACAACAATGTTTGTAAAATAATTCACCAAGAACTTGCTTTGAAACATACTCTCATCGATACTTATACTCCATATTACAAATATACACCAGAAATTATTTTAGAAAATACATCAGTAAAGTTATACTGGAATAGAAGTATCATCACAGACATAAGTATACCTCATAACCAACCTGATATTACACTCATTCACAAATCTAGTAAAACTACATACCTTATAGAAATTTCCGTTCCAAATTCCATGAACATACAAAAGAAGTATGCAGAGAAAATACAAAAATACCTCACACTAAAGGAAGAAATAAAACAACTGTGGCACCAAAAATCAGTAAAGATAGTACCAATCATACTTTCATCAACTGGAATAATTCCAAAATCATTGCATAACAGCTTAATGGAGATAGGCTTAAAACCAAAAAGCTATATCTCCCTACAAAAATCTGTAATTCTGGACACCTGCTCGATAACAAGAAAATTTCTCTGTAATCTGTAATCATAATCAGTATAATATGAAATACCATAAAAAATGATAACAATATAGGAACATGTGACTTGGTGAATACCCGTCACAGGTTCAAAGATACCACAAAATGTGAGAATAAAACTAAACATAGTATCTATAAAGAAGAGCCATTGCCTTGACATCCCCGACTAACACCAGTAAGGCCTCAAACCTAGTCTCCCCTAACTGAATGTCCCCTGTTATGAGATGAAAAAATGCTCCCCCTAGGGTTACCCCGGCTATGGGCTTAAGTAGGAGGCCCACGTCGTGGTCCTGGACAGGTCCAGTCGCATGGTGGAAGACCATCGGCCCCGTGATTTGTCCTAATGCTTGTTTCAGCTGTTCTACTGTATTATAACTATCTACCCCAAAGTTGTCTGTAGGGGCAAAGCCAGGATTTGGGCTGTTCAGAGTGAGGAAATAACTTTCCAAGTCTGACAAATGTGCTGCGGCCATCCTAACAATCTAGTACACTTGAGATGCTATGACAGGAATTCTAGATGTTGGGCATTCCATGAACATACAAAAGAAGTATGCAGAGAAAATACAAAAATACCTCACACTAAAGGAAGAAATAAAACAACTGTGGCACCAAAAATCTGTAAAGATAGTACCAATCATACTTTCATCAACTGGAATAATTCCAAAATCATTGCATAACAGCTTAATGGAGATAGGCTTAAAACCAAAAAGCTATATCTCCCTACAAAAATCTGTAATTCTGGACACCTGCTCGATAACAAGAAAATTTTTCTGTAATCTGTAATCATAATCAGTATAATAAGAAATACCATAAAAAATGATAACAATATAGGAACATGTGACTTGGTGAATACCCGTCACAGGTTCAAAGATACCACAAAATGTGAGAATAAAACTATAATAATAATAAACTAACTCACCCACACCAACAAGAGAGCCCACACGTGCACACACACCCAATCGCACACACTCGGACTAACTCACCCGCACCCACAAGAGAGCCCACAAGCGCATCCACACCCAATCGCACACACTCGGACTAACTCACCCGCACCCACAAGAGAGCCCACAAGCGCATCCACACCCAATCGCACACACGCGGACCCACTCACCCACACCAACAAGAGAGCCCACACGTGCACACACACCCAATCGCACACACTCGGACTAACTCACCCGCACCCACAAGAGAGCCCACAAGCGCATCCACACCCAATCGCACACACGCGGACCCACTCACCCACACCAACAAGAGAGCCCACACGTGCACACACACCCAATCGCACACACTCGGACTAACTCACCCGCACCCACAAGAGAGCCCACAAGCGCATCCACACCCAATCGCACACACGCGGACCCACTCACCCACACCAACAAGAGAGCCCACACGTGCACACACACCCAATCGCACACACTCGGACTAACTCACCCGCACCCACAAGAGAGCCCACAAGCGCATCCACACCCAATCGCACACACGCGGACCCACTCACCCACACCAACAAGAGAGCCCACACGTGCACACACACCCAATCGCACACACGCGGACTAACTCACCTGCACCCACAAGAGAGCCGACACGCGCACCCACACCCAATCGCACACACGCGGACTAACTCACCCGCACCCACAAGAGAGCCCACACGCGCACCCACACCCAATCGCACACACGCGCACTAACTCACCCACACCAACAAGAGAGCCCACACGCGCACCAACACCCAATCGCGCACACGCCAACTAACTCGCCTACACTCACAAGAGAGCACAAATTACCTCTAAAACCCCAGCCATGCATTGTCTTTAAAATCTTATACCGCCAGACTCTGTCGTATGCTCTTTCTATATCGAAGAATACGCCAATGACGTGTTGGCGTTTACAGAAGGCTTCCTGAATGAAGCCTTCGGCTCGAAAGAGGTGGTCGTTGGTTGAGCGGCATTTCCGAAACCCGCACTGGATATTTGTGAGAAAGCTATGCTTCTCGAGCCACCAAACGAGGCGACGATTAACCATTCGCTCCATCGTCTTGCACAGGCAGCTGGTTAAGGAAATTGGCCTGTAGTTGTTGGGGTCTGATGTGTCTTTTCCGAGCTTTGGGATTGGAACGATTGCGGATTCCCTCCAGGTGTTTGGAAAGCTGCCTTCTACCCAGATCTGGTTAAGTGTTCTTAAGATCTTCGGAGGTTTTTCGGAGAAAGGCATTGTGGATACCGTCCATTCCTGCTGCAGTGTCCCGGGAGTCCGCGATCGCAGACGACAGCTCCCACAGCGAGAATGGTTCATTAAATGCGGCAGTAGGTTGCATTTCGTCAAAATTTGTTGGTGTTGCTTCTGTCTGTTTTTTGTTGGTAATAAATCTATCGCTATAGTTTTTATCGCTGAAAGTGTTTTGAAGTGTTTGAACATACACCTCGCATATCTCCTGCGATGACGTAACCATTGCCCCATTGGCTCTTACGCACGAAATTCCCTGGTGCTTGTTTGTGCCCGAGATACTCTTTACCTTTCTCCAAACTTGTGCGATAGGTGTTCTTAGGTTAATACTGGAGACGAACTCTATCCAGGAGGCTTTTTTGGCCTCTATTACTTTCCTTCGAACTCGAGCTCGTAAGCGTCGGAAGGCGGATAAATTCGTCTCCGTCGGATACTTCCGATATATACGCATTGCTCGCTTGCGTGCCCGTATAGCATATGCACACTCCTCGTTCCACCAGGGTACGGGCGGCCTACGAATCCTATTGAGGGACCAAGGGATGCCGCTCCCTGCAGCTTCCAGGAGAGCCGTGGTAAGTGCTTTAGTATTGGCGACGCCATTTAGATTATCGTCATGACTATATTTAAAAGTGTTTTTAAAAACTCCCCAATTCACTTTTCTGAAGTTCCATTTTCCCGGGTAAAAGCCGTCAGTAACTATTCCACCAACTTTCTTGATATAGATGGGGAAGTGGTCGCTCCCTCAAAGATCAGCATGTATTGATAAGCTCAGTCTTGTTGCTAAATTGTTCGTGCACAGACATAAGTCGATGGACGAGTATTCGCCACTGAAGCTGCTAAAATGGTTTTTTTCCTGGTCATTAATTAGAAACAAATCGGAAGAATCAATAAAGTTCGCTGTGATTCGTCCTCTCCTATTACGTTGAGATCTGGTGCTGCCCCACAAAGGATCATGTGCATTGAAGTCTCCTAATAAGATAAAGGGCCTTGGAAGTTGGTGAATGAGGTTTTCCAGGTTGCTTTCGGTTACCGGTGCTCCCTCAGGGAGGTAAACGTTGCATATTGTAATTCTTTCCGGAAAATACAGTTCATCTGCAACCGCCTGAAAAGGTGTTGTGAGTGGTAGTCGTGAGGAAAATACAGTGTCCCCAACTGCTATCCCACCTCTGGCGCGCCTGCCACTTGTGTCATCAAGCCTATATACCCTGTATCTCTTTAAGGAACCTTGATCCGACGTTTCAAAATGGGTTTCTTGGAGACATGCACGGGGGATTAAAATTAGCGATTAAAAGCGACAGCTCCTCCTTATGCCGATAAAAACCGTTGCAATTCCAATGTAGTATAAAGTCCATTAAAACCCTTTTAGGTTAAAATAGTAATAAATTGAAAATAAGAGAAACTAAAACCAAGAATGAGAACTATAAAAGTTGTAAGTTTCAGGAGGGACGAAATAAACTACTGGTTTTAGATGAGTGAGGAATGTGGTATTGGAGTGAACCATGACTTATGGTACGAGAATCATACCCTCGATTGTTCATGGAGAGAAGTCATCTTGAAGAGCATGCCGAATTAACCTGTTTATCCTGGTTTTCAACGGCCCGTGTTTGACGACTTTCTCCTTATCCAACGTAAGCAGCGTATTTAACGCCTCCCCTGGGCTCTAAAAGTTATCCTTCAAGGCAGCAATTCTGTCTGACCTTCCCTTCACTTCGTTTATAAATTTACTAAGTGAAGTATAGGATACGCTGCTGAATCCAGGGTTTTTAACATAGTAATCGGCAGTTTGCCGCAACCCCTGATCGTCGGGCCCCATTTTCGAACATGTTTTTAAATTTTTACCCTTCTAGTGGGACTCATTCCGTTCGTTACGAAAAGATAGGGCATAGCACCCCAGGAGATGGGGGTCGTACGCGAGCACAAGGCGGTGATTCACCTTGCAATAGAACATAGGACATGGCGCTTTTCGTTTGATTGAATAGGTCTGGAGTAGAATTTGCTGAATTATGGTTATTTAATTGCTCAGAAGATAGCGATTTATATGTTAGATCCATAGCGGATGATGTGGGCGAGCCTAGGTCCATTTCTGCCGCCACCGAGGCGGCAGACGATAAACGTAGTAGACGCACTGCGAGCACGAGAAGTGAAAACGAACAAAACCAACGAAGAGACTGGAATACAACAAAGAACACTCACCAAATGAACACTAACGATGGACGATACACAATGAAGCAGAACAGCACAAGATGAAAAGCCAACGAGCGATGTAGATGAAAAAGTAAGAGCCCAGACAATAACTCGGGAGCGGAGTGGAAACACGTCCTTACTCTGCGGAGTCTCGCGTCTGAATCCACCGATAATGGGCTTGCTAACGTCCACCACCACAAAACGCCACGTCAAGTCTCTGCGGAGGCTGACATTTAGATTTAATGTTACCCAACCGTAAGTCGCGATAATAGTCTCGTTGGCGGCGTAAAGGTTATAGTCAGTTTTCACGCGCCTTCCTCTCACGTAAGTTCTTGGATAAACACACAACTCCGACCCGATGTCGATTAAAAATTGAACTTTACTGGCGGTATCGGTAACAAAGAGGCGGCGCGATGACGAGCTGCAGCCGGCGGCCGCGTCTACCGACTGGCTAACTCGTTTCCCGACACGAAACTGCATGGTTTATTGCACTTACGCGCGTCGTTGCCAAACCTCCAGTGGTACAGTCATGAGAAAAAAAAACACAAAAATTGCGGGTAACATAAGATTCGGGATACTCTTAAAAAAACTCCTTCTGTAGGACATCTTGCAACACTGTAAGGAGACTATGTCAAAGATAACGGGAGTTATATTCGCTGCAAATGTGGGGGGTGGGGGTTCGGTTTAAAGAAATGGTAGGAGCATCGCGAGCGGCTCCCTTAGCGGACACCCATTTAGAATGAGGGACCTAATTTTAAGAAAGACATGGACGGAAACGTTGCGTATACGCGATGGCAGGTCAAAACGTATGAGTTATGGACGGTGCAGATTGAATGAATTCGCAATTTAGAATCGTAGTCGAATACGTCTTTTTACCGCAAAATCAACGTTATGGACCTCCGACTCGCTGATTCTCTAACGGAAGGAGAACAGGTGCATAGAGCAGTCATATTTTCTTACCTTCTGTCCCTAGCATTATCACAAATATGCCCTATGTGTAATCTCAGAAAACTGTTCCAAAAAAAAGTGATGGCGAATCTTATCTCGGATATTTCACATGGATCTTGAGCAATAATATTTCTATTAACACTAACCTATGCAATGTTGCGTAAGTGGGCTCAGGTATTGAAAGTAATGAAACAGGAATTTAACGACTTCGTAAATGTTGTTAGTGATCATTTTATTATTCGGTGCTGATAACGTTTTCAGTTGTGGCGCCATCACTAGCAGACGTCGCTACGGCTACCGCCGTTCAGTTGTCTGCTAGCGGCCATATTGCCAGAGAAAGCCAGCAGCCGTATTTGATCTTGGACACACATTCTACCGTCGTCCGTGGCCGCGAGCAGTTCTCTCTTTGTACCTTCTCGATATGCACTGTCGCCTGTACTGTATCTCACTCGAATAAAGTGCTATTGTATTCAGGGCAACATCCATTCATTATTCAACTAAGAACGCGCTATACAGTAATATGTGTAGATTGTTTTAGGGTGTTTTTCAATATTGTTGCCTTAACATTCATCGATACAAAATTTGAAAGTAATTTATTAGTAAATTAATCGAAAGCGAAGACCGAAGGGATCTGCGATCAATATTAAAAGTAATAAATGCATTCTTTCAGAAATGAGTTCGGATGCAGGTGATCCAAGTTCCTCCTGATGCACCGCTTATTACTCCTTAGAAACTTCCATTAAAGAAAAACCAATCAACTCTAGAGTGAAATATTATGCTAAGGGAGCATAATATGTTCTGCGGTAATTCCTGGGAATGTGAGCGGAAAGAAGTTTAAAATGAATATATGTTCTTTAAATCTCCTAACCGAATTTTGTGTATGCCTTAAGTTCTTATCGAGGCTATAACTAAAAATCATAAATGCTAAGGAATGAAGAAAGAATATTCTAGTTTCCCTTGCAACTTTGTTCCACAAATTCCTTCGAATATGATAAAATTTAATCATAAATGCCTTTTCCTTGCCTGCAGTTAACTTCTTTCGTAGGTCCATTCATCGTCCATCCTTCATCAATGGCACATCACACCAGTTTTTTACGAGTTACTTAACTTTAGTTATTTGTGTTGTCTCATCTCCGAAGTGAAAGGGAGAGGAATAATTTCCCGAACTACATTGTGGACATTTCTGGTGGGAAAATGCTTGGTATAACTAAAGTACGATAATTACGTGTCTTGTGTATGTTACACGTGTAGAACTCGTGGTGATAAATTAAGACGTTAATTATATTGGTGTAAATAAGCGTTATTTAGAACTTTGAAAAATCTTGTAAAACGTTGNTATAACTAAAGTACGATAATTACGTGTCTTGTGTATGTTACACGTGTAGAACTCGTGGTGATAAATTAAGACGTTAATTATATTGGTGTAAATAAGCGTTATTTAGAACTTTGAAAAATCTTGTAAAACGTTGTTACATGATAGAATGTTCGGTGGTAGTGGAATAATCAGCCAGTGGTTCTTTCACTGAATTACACAATAACTAATGTCTGTTATGTTTCTTAGAGCATGTTCTATTTTCTCTGGCCAATCTCCAATCTGGGGGGTTATTCTGTAACTGCAAACCGATCGACACGGGAAAGCCTCCCTTCAACCGGTGTGACGTCACTCCGACTCGCCGAGAGCCACCGTGTGATTCTGTATGTTTCCGATCGGCGCCGTGGCCGTTTCCAATCGACTAATTCCATCGACAGGTGGAAGCTGTCGGGGAACAAGCGCCTTAAGCCCGTATGACACGGTCCAATATATTGGCCAATATATTTCAGATTGGATTGTGTACCGTTTGCCACATGCCAATTTCCAACCCAATTTAAAATCCCCAATTTCCCGGTCAATTTCTCACCCAATCTGGCAATTAGAGCATGTTCTATTTTCTCTGGCCAATCTCCAATCAGAAGTGAGTTAGGTCGTGCCCTAGTGTCCAAAACAAGAAGCATCATGAAAACATCCGGTTCTTTCTTGTTGTAAAAGACGTGAAACATCCAGTAACGGCTTAGGAGAGTGGCACGTTAGTTTTTGAAGATAATTCGAAATATTAATCGAAAATCTGGACGAAAGAGTTTTGCGTTGCTTATTCATACTATTTAATGATGCGGAATGTGGCGCACTCGTGCGGGACATTTGAGCATTAATGTTGCCAATATTGGTGACAATATTGTTCTCATCTTGCTGAACAGATCGCCCAATATTGGGCTCTTTATTGTGCCAATTATTGGGAAATTTATTGGCCAATATATTGGACCGTGTCATACGGGCTTTAGTCTGCTAGCGCTCGAGAAACTGTGGCAATTGTATGCTTATTTCGAAATATTGTTGGATATGTCCCGATATAATGCTTTTCATTATAAAATAGCCAATCCGTAATTAAGGGAATGCAGTAAAAGTGACAATAAGAAGCGTTAAGAAGGTTACTAACTTGATTGCGAAAATGAGAAACTATGAAGCCATAACATTCTATTTTGTTCTGCAGTTCATTAAAGTTTCTTGGTAATTACACTTTTACGCGTTATTTCAAGTACTTTAGGTGATTCATCGCCATTAACATTAGAAGTCTAATACTATTGCCAGTTTAGGGAAATAGCCTTCATTAATAAATAATACCAAGTAATTACCAGTAGATGATTACAGCAGAAGTCTTTAAAGAAGTAATAATTAAGTTTGATGAATTTAAAGTAAAGCCACAATGATACATGTGATCGTATTTTCACCTGCGTAAAGGTATAATGATTTACAATTTATATGACTGTTGGTGATTAGATGTAGGCACATAACACAAAGGAACCCTCGCGCTTAAGGAACATAAGGACGCGCATCTTTTAGAAAACGAAGATTATGATACACATAAATTTTATAAATAAATTTAAATTACTATCAATAGTAGATATGATACACTGTTGGGAATGATATACAGTGTTTCGATTTTTCTATTTAAATGTGTCGGTATGCATGAGTTGAACAACAATTTATGAATACCCTCGGCAATATAAAGAACTGTCACTTGTAATGTGCTTTTATTATCGTCAGACTGTGAAGATATTCAAGTCGACAACTCCTTATGTAATCGAAAAAAGACACTTTTACGCTACTATAGCCAAGAATAACATTTGAAGAGTGCCATTTATCCAGACGAAACTTCGTGAATGAATTAATTAGGAATGATTCTGTGCTGCTAATGACAGTTAATTTACTCCGTTTCAAATACAGATATATGGGGATTTTGTTTCCACACCTGATGCAAATGTGCACAAATAAATTTGCCAATATTTCAGCAGTTATGTTCTGTTATGTGGATTAATATCAGTAATTCATGTGTAGAGTATCTTTTTGTTTTTTGAGTATTCTTTGAGACTTAGTTATCTAATGAAGTGACTTTTAAGTTAACTTTAAAGAGTTTTAACTGGATTTTGACAACTTGCTCTATCGTTGGCATTGGTCCAATATTTTGATTAAACTTTCCATTGATATTTTGGAACAATTTCCACCAGTGTAAACAGGAGCTTTCAATGTGCAGTTTGTCTTACTTTTGATGGTGCTGAATCATCCTTTATGTATGACACAGTTTTGTATTTAATATGTAATATTTCTACTATTATTCAAATAAATAATGCTTTTTAATCTTCAATTTGGTTTTTTCTTTGGTCTTTAATTGGTTGTAAGATAAATTGAAAAGTAAAAATACCAAAACCGGTAACCCAGTAGCCGTATTGCTTAAATTGCCGCGTAAAACTGCGTCAGAGCTGCCTAGCGCAACTTCCCCCAAACTTGATGAGTAGGGGAAACTTGCTCCGCCGTCAATGTAGGGAGTCGACACATCCTGGGTGTAGCCTACGAGAGCAAAATGTTTCATACATCAAGTGAATTTGGAAGTAAACATTCTCATACAAAGCTTATCAGGCAACGCACCAGGAGCGCTGACGTCGTTCCTTGTTTCCACCTTTTTGCATGGACTGTACACTTCTCTTAGTAGGTGTTCTGTGGTTTCTACGGAGGGTTCCTGTGAGATTCATATGTAGTTATTACCGGCGAAAATTTTAAAGTAAGATCTTCTCAACGAATCATCATCTTAATGTGATTCATAATTAATTTACTTTCATTTGTATTAGTGAAAAATTCGATATAGTGCTCAGCAATGGTTGTTTTCTCATGTATGTCTTTATGCAATCATGAGTAAAACTCAAATCCTATGAATGAAACTCGAACAAATTAATGTTTGACCAGCATTTAAATTAATGATGTAATTAATTTGATATAAAACTTTAATTTTGTGTCTTGTACCCTTTTACGGAGAAAAAGTCTTGTGGTGTAGATTAGTAATTTTCCTTTTACTCTGAAAGTGTCACTCACAAATTTTATAAGTCTTGTATCACTTACTAAAGCTTGTTTACACTCTTCTTTTTGGTTAGAGCAGAAGAAAAGAGTCTTTGATGTTGAGGGTGTTTGCGCAGAGTAAAAAAATTTACATTTAAGTATAAAGTTTTATATAACTTTTACCTTGTAATCTATGTAGTAATTTCAATGTAATTCTTTTATTTTTTCCGCCCTAGAGTGATGAATTCCTTAACCAATCGGTACTTGGCTTTAACTACTGCGGCAACCGATTATGCTCGACGCATGGGCCGTCTTAGAAATCGCATATTTGGAGAAGTTGTTCGCCCAGAAACTCGAAGGACAGCTAAGGTTGTGAACATGCTCAGCGTAAAGCCGGTACATCTTCGTCCAGAAATAGTCCAGTATTATCCTCGACATATAGAAACACATCTGCTCATGAAGAAACTTCGTTTTTACGGACTCTTCCGGTAAGTAAGAAAAATATTTTGATTACAATTTTGAACATTAATTGCTGTAAATGAATTATACACGCATCTGAAAAAATTGTATCTTTTGGAAACTAAGAATTATTTTATTATTTATTACACTCAATATCTGTTAATTATTCTCTCTGCATAATGTTGTTACATGAAATGGAAACTTTAACTTCATTTTAGATGGAAATGTAGCTTTCCTTGGCTCTTTCTCTGATTATATTAAATGTTCTTATGCTTTAACGCAAAGTTATCTTCGTGCATAGTCACTTTTACCTTTTTCCTTGAAAGTTATCATCCGCAAGCTATAGTTGACAGATAGTTGATTAATTTGAATTATTTTTACCTTAAATTATTCAATTTCCAATTGAAAATACGCTTATATCTCCCATGATAAGAGTACATTTATAAGATAGAGCTGCTCACCTTTGTGTAAAATGCAATGTTTAATGCCAACTTAAGGACGTTATTTATTTTATACACACATATGTACTCTCACAAATATATGTACTTCTTTCAGAATTACCCCCTATCTTTTCCTATTAGAGCTTCCTGAAAAGGTCCTCCTTATGTCCACCCATAGGCCCCCAGGGGGGCCATAAAATGAATGAAAGGAAGATATCAAGACCCTTTTGAGGTCCAAGCTAACAGGTAGCCACTGGAACATCATAACCCTTGTTTTGAACATTTCTATTTACCTTTATCTTTCTTATGGATAATTATTTTATTGCAACCTAGAGTCAAATCCAGGGTTACTTTTTTATATGTGCAATACCTATTAATAAATAAGTAATATCCTTGATTGTTGTTCTGGGTTGCATATATCTCTCTGCTGGAAACAAAAAAAAATTAAGTTTGTCTGAATGTAGTTCTTGTGGGAGAAAAAAAGACCTGTCCTTCGTTGAACCCATTTCAGGGGATGTCCGTGCAAATTATGTTTTAAAATTTCCTGAAGGTGACATCATACCAATAAGTGCCTTAAAAATAGCTCTAACATTCTGCTTCCCAGAGACATTCCCATAGATTTCTTATGGAAAAATATTTAACACACCCAGGTATCAAACCCTAGATCAATTTTAAAGCAGTCATCTTCCAATTTGAAACATAGGAATAGCTTCAATTCATACGTTGGGTTATAGCTATCTATCTTTCGGAAACTGTTCCATAAAAATTTTGAAATTCGCTATGATATGTTTCTTTTGGGAGAATTTTCCACAATCCAAACCCAGAATCATGTTGGGTATGTCTTTGCAGTATACAAGTGAGAACGGTTTTTAATTCTAAATCTTAACAGGAAATTTTAAATAATACCATATATCTGTGCCGGTTATTTTTATGGGAAAAATCAGGATATCTGGAATTGAAACAATGGTAGCTCAATCTCTCACTTTTTCTTGGGTCTCAAGATCTGGGTCTATAAACATACAAATATAGTATAAACATGCAGCATAGCCAATAACACCTGTAGTTTATAACACATCCCACATTAAACCCCCCCTTCTCCCCTCTCAAAACACTGCCTATTAATAATCACCATCTCTATGAATTCCTTCCTCTCTCTTTTCTCTCCCCCTTTGTTTTTAATCATTTACTTAGTATATAATAGTATCGTTAAAAGTGCTTCGATAGCTTATGTCATTTCGCACATAGGCCCCCACCAGGAATCGAACCTGGGACCGCTTTCCCCGAAGTGGAACACGTTGCCCACTTGGCTATCTAGGAGCCTCCTTGGTATATAACCAGTGATAGGAAAAGTAATGAAAAAATGTAATCAGACTCATTTAAAATTACACTGTCAAATTTGTAATTAATTACAATTACAAATTACTCTTTGAAAAAGTAATCAGAATTACCATTACAATTACTTTTTGTCTGCTCCTGTAAATGACACAATCAAAGTCAATATTTTCTCAAACAGGGAGTACTAACATGCAAACCAACATTTGAGTTATTCTTTAATGCAATAGCATTAAAGTTGAATTAAAGAATAATTAAAATATTGGATTTAGGCATAAATATTTAGGCACTATGATTACTACAGTAATTATGGTAATTATGGTAATTATATTTCATCCACTTTCTACAAATGTTATTATTCTTCCTCTAAAAGATTTCGGACAGAATTTTCTTGGGGAATTCTATGGGAATGTCGAGAGTTTTNAATTTACTTTGTAAAACAATTGCATTTTAAAATTTTCATCTGAAAGTTTGCCCCTATTTGGTGCCAAAATATCTTTGCTCACACTAAAAAGCTGCTCCAAGAGGAGCACTGGATGGCAGGGAAGCGTTTGCTTTGATGAATGCTCTTTTTGGAATTGGAAGTTGGTGAAGTAACTCTAGTTCTGTTGAAGTACAAAGTACTGATTTACTTCATCAGAAGCTGGGGAAATTTCCCCCCTTTTGACATTATTTAAAAAAAATAGCTTCATCATCACTTGTGTCACATGAGCCATTTTTTTCGAGAGGAGCCTCTTTATTTGACCCAAGTTCTTCTTTAAAAGTATGCAAAGCCTCTCCCTTTTCCTCTCCCTCAAGCCACGTGAACTTTAAGGAAGGTATCAGCCCAGCTGCAATGGTTAATTTCTTTTCATTTAGCATGTTGCCAAATCTTGTTTCAACTCCCTGAAGCAACGCCCTTGCCAGTGGCCTACAGTACACAAGAGCACTGTCAGTGGCTCTCTTATTGAGTTCACGTAGTAATCCCTTGATGGTTGGCTGAAGAAACCCAATGAACATATTCTTCTCTGCTTGCAAAGTTGTCAGGGCAACAGCTAATGGATTCATTACCTGAAACCAAAACAAAGGCTATTGAAACTCTGATTCTGCAGGGAAAATATGTGCTACATTTTGTATACGGCATGAAAGTGGTCAGGTAGCAATTAATATTTAAGTAATGCTTCAAAGTTAAAAATATTCCAATCCAAATTTTTATTGAAAATCTTATATGATATTGGTGATAGAAAAGGTAGAAACTTCTGTTTCAACATTCCTAAAACTAAAATTACTCAGTACTGTACAAAAAAGCTCCAAAGCAATAGAAATTTGTGCCAATATACAACACCTGTAATTTAAATTTGATGGACAGATTCAAACATTTTAATATGTAAGTCTAACTTCTACCACAAAATTCACCTCATGGTGTGTGGAAGGGGAATTGTGGTAACACCCATGGAGTTACAGGAAAGTAAAAGGGAGTAAAGTAAAGATTAGAAGGGTATGCAGTAAAGATGTGACAGAGAGTACGATCTCATTGAGAGCACTGTGGGAAATTTTGTGGAATTTGGCGAAGGAGACTTATGAAGGAAGAGGATGGTGGTAATTTTTGGCAGCAAGATTCTGGTGGTACTACTAATTATTAATATGACCAATGTCATTGATTTTATCATATTTTTTGGATTACTATCAGTTGTAATATGACTTACTGCTATGTACTTCTCAAGGAATGATAATTATGCAGGCCTAAGTGGCGCAGTGGTCCATGCAGACCTCAAGACTTTGTTTCTGAAACATATCTTGCACTTCACTGTCATGTTGTCCGTACATTGAGTTCCCGATAACGCAAAGTAATTCTGAAGGTATGGGAAGGGAAAAGGCCTTTCCTCCACTACGGTGTTCATGGCCGATGTCTTGACTTGATTCTTCTCCTCGTACACATAGCGATTGCTTCCTCTCTTCACCACATCTGCCGATGATATGAGAAGGTTTACATACAAGCCAGTTGTATTTATATTGCCAAACTTATGTCGCATAACCCATGCAATGTAGCTACATTGTAGCATTTGTATTTTCACCCACATTCATGTATCGTTTGACCCTTCTCAAGTTCTTGAAAGCAACTCCTAGTGGGAAGTCTCCCCTTCCCTCCGTGAACCGAAACTCTACTCAGAAAGAGATTAAAAGAAAAAAATGAGAGTGGCATTCAGCAGAATGTAAACATTGTTAAAAAGAGAGATGGATTAAGAAAAGATCAATGAAATGTAATGTTTGGTGTGTTTTTATATGAATCAGAAGTGTATGTGATTAGGAAAACTAATGATATGAGAACAGAGATGTTTGAAATGTGATAGAATTCTGAAAAAAGATGAAAAGAATACATTTGAGGGTGAATGTAAGAAATGAGATGTTTAAGCATTTGGAAGAAGAGGGCTGTTGATAGAAATGATCAGAAAGAGTAGGGTTCTTAACGTATGAGAGAATATTGGAACTGCAGTGAAAGTAGCAATGGAAAATAGTTAAAGAATGTAAGAAGAAGAGTGAAACTTCTCAACCAATTGAAATTAGGAGCACGAAATATAAAATTGAAGAGTAAGGCGGTGTAGTGGAGGTAGAAGCTGTAACAACGTCAAGAATCCATCAACAACCAGAACATCTATTGATGATAAATCCTTATAAATAATGCACTATGTTCTGGATTCGAAGTTATCGCTTTATCAAGATTTATCTGTTTTTGGCAATGAAACAATTTAATCTTTAAATAAGTTTTTTGTAGGTTAGGGGATATTTAATCATTAGTATCACCTCCCAGACAAGTTATAGAATATGTATTTGGAATAACTGCAGTGATAAAAGATGTTCAAAAAACAGCTTTCAATGAATGATTTCAAAACACTTTCCATTTTCTGAGTACTGCATTAGTTTCCGATATTTAATAGAATTTCACGCGATAAGCATGCAAGAAGACGTGCTTTGGTGGGGAAGATGAAAATAAAGAATCAAATCACTGTAATGGCATATCATGGAGGACACCAAAGGGAAGGAATAAACAATGAACTAAGAAATATTGTTTCGTCATCATATGGCTGAAGGCAAGTTTGGGGATTATTTCCATTCCATAGAAAATATCTTCTAGCAATATAATTATATTTAAATTCACCTGAATGTTAAAATGCTTGCTTAATATTTCTCAATGGAGGTTGGAGAAGATATCACCCATTATTAAATTACCGAAATAATTCTCTTTTATTCATTTCAGTATTCATCAGGAATTATATATCCCTTATCCTCTAGTTTCCTCATTTATATCCATAGAGGATATATCAATAGATAGGGAATTTTCCATTCACATTGCTGAATTCTTACATTAATTTAGTATAGTGCCTTTTATATTTACTAATTTTGAGAACTAAACCAATTCAATTTTATGACGGAGCATGACTTCTATTTAATTAATGTAACAAAAAGAAGACTTTCTCAAAGTCTTCTGGTAGAGGTAATGCTTAAAATAGATAAGGGACTGACAAAAGAGTTTTCTTTAGTGTAATATTTCTATTTCCCGTGTAATAGTTATACCCCCACCACTGTTTCCCTCCTTATCTAAAAATCATACCAACAGAAATTTTAAGTGCACTGTTTGGCCACTAGAGCAGCACAGAGTAGACTACTAGAGAACCTGCCTGTAGACTTTTGCAAGTGATTACATATTTTATTTTCATCCCCTGCTTCCCTTCACTTCTTCAGGAAAATTCTTTAGAGCAAACTGGCATAAAACCCAGGGTTATTTTGGAAAGTTTCCTAGGTGTATTTATGCACCTCCTCTTAGCCATATGGGTAACATGCTTGATTTCTGTGAAATTGGCTCCATGTTTGTGAAATAACCTTAGCTGTTTATACACTTATAAATTGACCACTTGTGTATTCACATGTCTCGTTGAATTAATTTTTTAAATTGCATATAATACAAGAATGCTTTCTTATTTACTATGTGGCACTGTAATTTTGATTGTTAAGTGCAATGATCAACAGATTTGTTAATTAAAATAACTATATATCGGATTGAATTTTCTGAGCGCCACTTTTAGTTCTTACGAAACAGCTTCTTGGTGCGACACTTTATAAACCACATAGTTTGGTAGCCTAAAACCAATTGACTTTCATCTAATATTCTGTACTTTGTATTTATGTCAGAGATATTATTTTTGGCATGTTCATATTTCTTTTTAACTTATTTAAAACATTTTCTTTACTGGGAAGCACATCGCATTCTCGCTCGTTCCGCGAACGATTTATGATCATAACAAGAAGATGCTAGGTTTACATCTCTGCTCTGTTGCTTCTAAAGAGATAATTTGTTGCCGACTGTTCCACTTCAATCAGGTCGTTGATTTTTAGCAACAAAAGGGAGAAGTAAAGATACTAAGTAATTGCTACCATGCTATCTCTCACAGCTTGTGTGTTAGTCAGCTGGAGTGCTGAGTCGGCAATGTGGCTGTGATTGCCTACCTCGTTATCATAGTAGCAAGGGCAGTAGTAATTGAAAGATGATGATGTTGAGCATAAAAGAATACAACGTGTGCTGTCTTTTCCTGTTGTGTACACAATGAAATTTCACCACCTATATAAAGCTCAGAATTTTGTTCGTGTAGCCAGTATCATTTTGTGACGAGCGGATTTGTAGTCTTATTTTGACCTAGTGCCTTTTCGAAATTGAAATAACCCTTTGGCCTAATAAATGGCGTCAACTTGTGGGTCTAAACCGTCGGCTGAGAGGTGGGCTTTGTCGATCTGTGCCCCGTTCTTGATTCATGTAGGGTACTCCTTAACCGTTCCGGGGTGCATTATACAGCCGAGGCTGCGGAGAAGGTAGCAGGTAGGGTTTTTAGGGATGTGGGTGTTTTTTTAGGTTAGGGTGCAACAGTAAGTTAACGAGAAACAAGGTGCCGCGTAGGTCTGAGTTTGACACCCACAGTAACACTCTAGAGGATATATGCGAGATCAGAAAGGTGAAACTAACTGATAATTGCGTTAGGAAAGAGGAATACGTTAATTTAAAGTGCGATGAGAGGAGAAGCCCTACTTTAAAGAGGAACGAGAGAAATTTGAAAATTGTAGTCGTGAATTGCAGAAGTATACGTAATAAGCAGACCGAATTCCTTAATCTCACGAGAAGTTCTTGCGCGGATGTTGTGTTAGGAACGGAAAGTTGGTTAAGCGAAGATGTTGCATCAAGTGAGATATTCCCTCCGGATTATATTGTATATCGTAAAGATAGACTCGGTAGGATAGGTGGAGGGGTATTTATTGCTGTAAAAGAATCTTTGAAGAGTCAGCGCGTTGACTTTCTAGGAAACAGTATAAGTGAAATGGTATGGAGTTCGGTTCTTGGACGGAACGGTAGGAAGGTACTTTTTTGTTCGTTTTATCGGCCCCCAGATGGGAGCATTGAATGTATACAGGAACTAGCCGAATCACTAGAGATCATTCGAAAGAAAATGAGGGATCCTATCATTGTTGTAGGTGGAGATTTTAACCTTCCCCATATTGATTGGGTTAATTTATCAAGTTCATATTCAGGTAGGGAGAAGAATATATCGCAGAAATTAATAGATACTTTTTCGCTCCACGCTTTAGATCAACTTAATAAGAAAGTTACGAGGACGACTCGCGAAGGTCGAGGTAGTGTATTAGACCTACTTGTTACGTCGCATTCGCACCTGTTTGATGAGTTAAATATAATAGACGGAATTTCAGACCACGATATTATAACTGCAGTAATTAAAACGGAAATGATAAAATCCCTCAAGCCTCCACGGCAGGTTTATATGTTTCGTAAGGCAAAATTTTCGGAATTCAAGGATTATATCAACGTAAACAGGGACGACTTTTTTAGTTTTGTGAGTAGTAATAACGTTGAGGATAGCTGGATAGAGTTCCTTCATTTACTTAAAGAAGGGTTAGCTAGGTTTGTCCCAATCAAAACCGTGAGAGAGCGTAAAGAACCACATTGAGTGAAAATTGCGTGCGTTGCATAGGAAGCAAAGGTTTTTACACGCGCGAATGAAGAGGCTAGAGAAGATCGTAGTAGACTTTGAGATTGAGCAGCAGAAATATGCGGAGGTTCGAAAATTGGTTAAGGAGGAATCACAATGAGTTTCAGGAATATAGATCTAAAATCCTTGAGGAAGGAAGGAAGAGTCTTTAGGAAGCGACCAGAAGGAATTTTGGTCATATGTCCTAGAATCTCTAGGAGGTCAGTCTTAAGTACCTAACCTAGTTAATGACAAGGGATTAACGATTAGTGAATCAGTAGATAAAGCGAATTTACTAAATCGACATTACCAGGAAAGCTTTACTTTAGACAATGGACACATGAACAATTTTGCTATGCGGGTTGATTCGGAAATGGGGCCAATCAAGCTGTCAGTAGATGGAATAGGAATGTATATTGCGACAAGTTGACAGGAAAAAATCACCGGGGCCGGAAGGTATACCATCGCTCGTTATTCAAACACTGGCGAATGAGCTTTCTCCCCTTTTCGTATTTTATAGGAAAACCTTGGATAAAGGCGTTTTGCCAATGTCATGGAGAAGAGCGCATATCACCCCAGTTCCTAAGAAAGGCCATTCCTCGAAACTGGAAGACTACCGTCCCATATCCTTAACTTCAATTTTTTGTAAGATAATTGAACATATTATTGCCAGTTCAATAATGCGCTTTCTAGGTGATAAAGGGGCAATTAGTGAATGTCAACACGGTTTTTATAGGGGTAGGTCGTGCGATACCCAGTTAGCTCTTTTTGTTCACGACTTAGTTAAAGCAGCTGATAAGGGTTTTAGTACAGATGCCGTATTTCTTGATTTTAGAAAAGCTTTTGATAGAGTATCACATGTAAAAATAATTCATAAATTGATGGCTTACGGGATTAACCAACAAGTCGTTAAATGGATAAAATCGTTTCTAGGAAACAGATTTCAGCGAGTTGCATTGGATGGAGTTTTATCTGATGAAATTTGTGTCACTTCCGGGGTTCCGCAGGTTAGTGTATTAGGCCCGATTCTGTTCCTAATATATATTAACGATATAGTAGATAATGTTAGATGTAAGGTTAGGTTATTCGCCGATGATACTGTTATTTATAGAGAGATTGTAACTCCAGATGACATCTGTTGTTTACAGAACGATCTGGACCTTATTGCAGGTTGGTGCAGAGATTGGCAGTTAGACTTGAATGTAAAGAAGTGCGTAGCTATGAATTTTACGCGTTCCACTAATGTTACCCGCGTTCCCTATAATATTTCAGGTTATCCGTTGCAGTTCGTGAGGCATCATAAATACCTAGGTATTACGCTCAGTAGTAGTTTTTCCTTCAAAGAGCATATTCGAAACGTGGTAGGTAAAGCGAATAGGATGCAAAGTTTAGCCAGCAGAATTTTAAGGGGATGCTCATGGAGGGTAAAAGAAACAGCGTACTTTTCCCTGATTCGACCTCTCCTTGAGTACTGCTGCGCGATTTGGGATCCCCACGAAGTAGGATTAACTTCCAGCCTTGAGATGGTTCAACGTAGGGCAGCTAGGTTTGTTAAGGGTGACTTCAGATTTGACAGCAGTGTTTCAGCTATGATAGAATCTCTCGGATGGAATTCGCTTAGTGATAGAAGACTAGATTACCGTAGGAAGCTTTTTAATAAATTTCTCACTACGGATCTCAGGGAGGAGGTTGTTGATATTGCCATCCCAGTTAGTACCGAACGTGATCTTCGGGACAAAACGAAGAAGCGTTACAGGGAGATAGTTGCCAGGACGGTTAGTTATTTTTGGTCATTCTTTCCGCGATGTATTAGAGAAGCGAACAGCAGTGCAGGTTAGATAGGTATATCGGTGTTTTACACCCCCTGCCATGTGCTCTAGCGGTTTGCAGGGTTCAAATGTAAAATGTAAACTTCTAGAAATGAATTTGCACCTGGTGTTGACAGATTAGTTGAATATATAAATTCGATAAGTGATAATGATGACGTGGAAAGTGAAGACAGCGCCCATTTTTGTCGAGACAAGTGTGAAGGGGGGGGGGGGGCGTTCTCAGACTCAGATGAAAGTGTGATAATCTTTCCTAAGAAGAGATTGGAAATTATTGATTATAGTGATGATAGCGACAGTTCTGATGAACGTGAAAGTGGAAGTAGTGATCGTTCTCCAGAATTCATTGAAGTTCAGGACAATTGTGATTCACCCCATGCTCCAAATTTTGAATTCTTGGAAACTCCTGGGCCCAAACATCTACCACCACCAAACTCTCCTCCAATCATGTACTTCAACCTCTTTTTAACCATCGCATTCTGGAACATGGTTGTGAAGGAGACTAATAGGTACGCTGAACAGTTTTTGGTTTCATACAATACATTCTCACAAAATTCGAGAATGCAGAAATGGTGTCCAGTCACAGTGGAGGAGATGAAGGCTTTTATTGCTGTTTTTATGGAAATGGGCATCACAAGAAGATCATCCATTTTTTCCTATTGGTCCACGAATTCTCGCTCCATCCCTTGGTTTGGAAAGATGTTTTCAAGAAATAGGTTTCAATTGCTTTTGAAATTTTTCCACTTGACAGATAACACACTACTTTTTCCACCTGGCCATAAGCAGTACGATCCCTGTGCTAAATTCCTTCCCATAGTTGATCATGCTAACCGCGTCTTTCGCCACCACTTTACCCCTCATCGGTACCTAAATATAGATGAGTCATTAGTGTGCACTAAAAATCACACTCAGCTATTGCAGTATTTGCCAAACAAGCACCACCATAAATGGGGCATCAAATTCTGGATGCTATGTGATTCTGTGGTGAATTACTGCCTGGCATTTTATTGTTATCAAGGAGCAAAAACCAAAGTAGATAGCAAAAAAATAAAAAAACATGGTTTAGGGCATGTAGTAGTGAACAATTTATTGAACGCTGGAAACTATTTTATGAAAGGATATCATGTTATTGTGGACAATTTTTTCACCAGTATAGATTTAGCTCGTTATTTGTTTAAACAATGTACATTTTTAACAGGTACGTTGAGACACAGGAAAATGGGTAAGGGTGACTTTGCGCAAGATGGTGCGCACCCAGAAAAAATCCCAAGGAAGAATGGACTTGAAAAAAGTCTGACGGGACCGGGAAATTCCCGGTCCTGTCAGACTTTTTTCAAGTCCATTCTTCCTTGGGATTTTTCCTGGGTGCGCACCATCTTGCGCAAAGTCACCCTTACCCATTTTCAGGACTT
>KZ311887.1:16920-62426 GCA_000376725.2 Ladona fulva
ATATTCTTTTTCTTTAAGCAATTAATTTTTTTAAATAAATCTGGGAATATTCTCACCTTGGAAATATCAAAGTGAAATCAGTGACAATAGTAACTTTTTTCAAATATTCAACTGTTTCTTCTAATTGTTGAAATAAAATGGGAGTGGATGTCTCACATTGACTAACTGGCTCATCACTTGAGTCAAATTTGAACACTTGATTTCTTAAATCCTGCTATAAAGGCAAAGTATAGATTATATATAAACATATTATTGGTTTAGTATTAGTCAAAATAAATACATTACAATGTAGAAAAGTTATGAACAGGTGAAATTTGGTTTGTCTTAGCATTGAACCTGTAGCCACTAAGGCAAAAATCTTCAGGGCATGCGATAGAAAGGTATATCCTCTAACGATATTGGAAATTTAAATGTTCTATCTTAATGGAAAATACCCTAAATGTATTTTTGAAAATCCACTAAATGTATTTAAACAGGAAAAGTACCTCTTTTGGGCCTCCTAGTATCTAACCCATGATATCTAGGATTGACATCTCTATTTTTCCTTTATGAGAAAGCCAGGGTCTTTACTCTAAAAAATTGCCGGCTCTGTGAGGCTATTCATTTAGGAATAACAAATGTGAAAAATAGCAACATGACTGGGACTTTCCTTCAAAATCTTTCTTTATTTAATTGAGATGAGAGGCCATCTTAGAGCATGATTTCAAAGCTCTACTACTCTACAGCCCACCAACCACTGCACTCCCACTCTGGTTTATTCAATGTCTTTACTACTTTGAATTGCAATGACACAAAATACTGCCTAAATGCAATACTAAAATGAGAATCTTCTGCCTTGTCATATCTTAATTTCTTCACACAAAGTTAGTCATAATAAACGAAGGAACAATGAAAAAAGAGCATATCAAACGGAAGTATTTTAAGCAGCTTTGAGTATAATTTCATTATGAAGCATATATATTCGGAAAAGCTTCTATATATAATAGATACGTATATAGGATACAAATACGTAGGTTAAACAAATAGCAAGGATTGAGGAAAGCTGAACTTCTTTGCATGATAAAGTCATGTGGCTGATCCCAAAGGAATAACAAGTGTGAAAAATATCGACATGACTGGGACTCGAACTCAGGTCTCCCACATACCAGGCAGGTATACAATATAGAATACCTACCCGGAAGTGGGAGACCTGAGTTCGAGTCCCAGTCATGTCGCTATTTTTCACACTTGTTATTCCTTTGGGATCAGCCGCACGACTTTATCGTGCAAAGAAATGTTAGGACTGAGATAGATTTTGCAGGAAGTTAGAGAAAGCACACACCTACTCTCCGCACACTCTTTATTGAGACTTCCTGCGAGATCTACCTCAATCCTAACAGGTTATGGACCCAGGATACGTAAATATCAATCGAATCGTAGAACAGTGAATCGGAAGTTCTTGGGGATTGAATATAATATTCAAGGAAAGCCGTGAAGATAAAATTTTAGGTGGAAAACCGTGAAGGTCGTGTTGGGCAGAATTCTTTTGAAAATGGCTGAAGACGCAAGTAGAGTGGTAACTCAATTGCGGGAGCAATTTGCAAATTGAATGGTATGCAAAATTATCAAGATTGGAAGTTCCAGTTAAGCAATTGTTTGGAACACCTGGACTTGTGGGAATGCGGAGGATGGAACAGCTAAAGTGGTTGATACGAGGAAGGACCGGAAAGCGAAGGCAATAATTTGTTTGTTGGTGGAGACAAGCTGCTATGCTCACATGAGGAATGTTGCGATGGCGAGAGAAGCTTGGGAGAATCTACGTAAGGCATACGAGGACAAAGGGTGGGGTAGGAGAGTCAGTTTACAGAGGGCTTTGTGGCAATGTAGACTGGAAAACTTCCGTAGTATGGAAGAATACATAGCCAAGGTGATGACACTCTCTCAGCAACTCGCGGACATAGACGCGAAAGTCACCGATGACTGGCTTGCCTCGATCCCGTTGAGTGGTTTGATGCCTGATTATAGTCCACTAATTATGGTACTAGATAATTCAGGGATGGAAATAACTTCCGAGTTAGTTAAGGGAAAGTTACTTCAAGAATGGGGCCGAAAGAAATCGGATACTTCATCTGTGGAAACGGCGTTTTATTCCCGGTCGAAACCCAATCCCAGGGCAAATGCGAAGAGTGGAAAGAAGGAATTTCCGTTCAAGTTTTTCAGGTGCCATCAGCCAGGTCAAAAATCCTCGGAATGTCCAAAGAAGGGAAATAACAGTGCCAATAAACGTGAAGACATCAGTTTATTGACAGCAGTATCAGTGAGTGTTGGTCGAGGAGAGTGGTACATAGATAGTGGAGCAACAGCTCATATGCCTTCCCGAAAGGACTGGATGGCGGAGTTTTCTGAAGATCCAAGGGGATTGGAAGTAACGATGGCGAATAATGTAACTATTCGTAGTGGTGGCCGCGGAAGTGTGGACGTGAAATTAAGCTGCGGGAATGATGTAAATAAAATTTCCGATGTTGTGCTTGTTCCGGGACTGGCGACGAATTTACTTTCAGTGAGCCAGATTGTAAAAGAAGGGTTAACTGTGGTATTTTCTGAGGAAAAATGCATGATTATCAAAGGAAAGGCAGTTGCCACTGCAAAATATGTGGGAGGACTTTATAAACTAGACGTTGAGCATGTCGGATCCTTGAAAGGCGAGCATTGTTAGGTGAAAGTGAATTCCAAGCAATCAGAAATGAGTGCAAATGTTGCTTTTAAAGCAGATTCAAGATGTGTGTGGCATAAGAGATTAGGCCACTTGAATGCTCAGAGCATGCAGTTGCTCAGGCAAGGATTGGCGACTGGAGTTAACTTCTCTGAGGAAGAGCCAAATGATCCATGTGTCCCTTTTATTAAGGGAAAGTTTTGGAAGACACCGTTTAAAGGGTAAGGGCCAAGAGGAACACGAAAGCTGGAAATTGTGCATTCGGACATCTGTGGTCCAATGCAAGGAGAGTCATATGGAGGAGCCAAATATTTTTTGACCTTCATCGACGATTTTTCCAGGGAAAAAATTTTTTTTTTTTTTTTAAAAAAAAAATATTTTTTGACCTTCATCGACGATTTTTCCAGGAAAACATTTGTTTATTTCTTGAAAAGGAAATGTGAAGCTTTCTGCAAATTCCAGGAATTCAAAGCTGGTGTTGAAAAGGAAAGCAGAGAGCAGTATGTTCATCTTCGCACTGACAATGTTGCAGAATACTGCAGCACTGATTTTAAAGAACACCTGCTGAAATGTGGGATCAAGCACCAGAAAACTGTGCCTTACACCCCACAGCAAAATGGTGTTGCAGAGCGTGCAAACCACACAGTAATGGAAAAGGCTCGAATTTTACTTGAAGATGCTGGACTGTGCAGGAAACTGTGGGCAGAGGCTTTAAGTACAGCAGTTTATCTTAAGAGCAGATCTCCTAGCAGAGCAATCCCTGATAAAATACCAGAAGAAATCTGGTGTGGAAGGAGGGTTGATTTGAGCCACCAGCGTGTATTTGGATGTGCAGCGTACATGTATGTTCCAAAGGAAAAAAAAGGAACTTGGACCCAAGGGCCAAGGAAATAACTTTTGTGAGATATAGTGTAGAAGAAAATGGTTACAGGTTGGTGAATCCACAAGATCCAAGCAAATTGTCCGGTGCTCGTGATGTCTTTTTCCTAGAAAGTAGGTTTCCAGCCATCTCTAAAGGAGGGCCAGAGAGATCCAGGTTGGAAGTTCCTAAGGAGCTGCAGATTCCATTCCTCAATGGAGAAGGGGAAGATTTTTCCAAGGAGTTGAGGAGGA
The DNA here is from genome assembly GCA_000376725.2 of Ladona fulva. Taxonomy (NCBI): domain Eukaryota; kingdom Metazoa; phylum Arthropoda; class Insecta; order Odonata; family Libellulidae; genus Ladona; species Ladona fulva. The sequence continues at coordinate 20,726 of KZ311887.1, forward strand.
GAGAAGATATCCGTTACGTGAGAGAGTAGCAAAAGTTTTCTCTGATTATCATTTATATAGTGCTATTGTTGATGATGATGTACCTCAGACTATGAAGGAAGCTTTAGCATCTCCAGAGAGGGAGAGATGGAACGAGGCCATGGAGAATGAATTTGATTCTTTTATTTTAAATGATGCATGGACTTTAGTTGACCTTCCAAGTGGCAAGTCTGTTGTAAAATGTAAATGGGTTTTTGGAAAAAAAGAGGGACAGTGATGGTAATGTAACTAAATTTAAGGCAAGACTAGTGGCTAAAGGATATTCCCAAATGTATGCAGTTGATTATGAGGAAACTTTTTCTCCTGTACTAAGACACTCCAGTATGAGAGTTTTGTTGGCTTTGGCAGTGAAATTTAAATTGAAAATAGATCACTGGGATGTGGTTACTGCATTTTTAAATGGTAATTTACAGGAGGACATTTACATGGCTCAGCCTGAGGGGAACATCTCAGAAGGTAAAGAGGAAAAGGTATGCAAGCTCCATAGAACAATTTATGGCCACAAGCAAGCTGCCAGAGCTTGGTGTTGTGAAATATATGGTGTTTTCACTGAAATGAAGTTCAAGATTGAACCTTGTGTCTATTACAAAGGTAAGAAAGAGAGGATGATGATTTTATCTCGGTGTGTAGATGATATGTTTTTGTTTTATAATGATTTTGGGGAAAAACGAAGATCGAAAGAAAATCTGATGGAAAGGTTCAGAGTGAAAAATTTGGAAGAAGCTTCTCATGTACTTGGGATGTGAGTGAGAGTTGTGGGTAACACAGTTTATTTTGATAACCAAAGGTACATTGAACAAGTTTTGGCTAAATTCAATATATGTGATTTCAAACCTGTATTCACCCCTATGGAAATAGGTAAGGTGTTGACCAAGAGTGATCAGTGTATTGAGGTGCCTTATCAAAATCTGATTGGTTGTCTGATATATCTCTCAATCACCAGTTGGTCAGATATTGTTTTGATTTGTGCAATCATGACTTCAATGTGCCCATTTATTCTATGTAATTATCCATTGTATTTTATTGTAATTCTTGTATAACATTGAAAAGATCTGTAATGTCCACTGGAGGTTTTTGGAGGGGTTTTCCTCCGGTCTTTGGGCAAATGCTGGACATATTACAGCAATTTTCTTTTATACCCATGACCGTTGCCACCTGGTATATACCAAATTGCAACGATGATGTAAATAAATAAATAAGTNAATAAATAAATAAATAAATATTGCTTATGTGACAAGTTTCTTGAGCTAATTCAATAATTGTCATGGAGGTGAACACTGGGTGAGTGCATTGCGCTATCTCAAGGGGACCAAGGACTTGTGTTTGGTGTTCAGTGGCTATGGTGAAGGTTTAGTAGGTTTTGCAGATGCAGACTGGGGAAATGACTCATTTGATAGAAAGTCTTACACTGGTTTTGTGTACAAGGTGAATGGTTGTGTTGTTTCATGGGAAAGTCATACGCAGCAGATTGTTGCATTATCCAGTACAGAGGCTGAGTACATGACTTTGACTCAAGCTGCCAGAGTTGGACTGTATTTGAGAAATTTTCTGTGTGAACTGACAGGTGAAAATTTGGGTATAACATTGTTTAATAATAACCAGTCGGCACAGAGAATTGCTAGTGAACCAATGAACGATGCCAGAAACAGGCATATTCACATCAAGCATCACTTTATAAGAGATATTTTTTTGTCTGGTGAACCTACTATCAAGTATAAAGCTAGAGGAGACAAGGTGGCTGACACTTTTACTAAGGCATTGAATAGATTAAAGGTTGATAGATGTGTAAAGGATTTGTGTTTAATTGCTAAGTGGGCCTTAGTTTTCATTCTCTTTGGGTATAATAAATGATGTGGATATATTTAGATTAAGGAAGAGTGTTGTGTTTGTAATCTAAATACTTATTTTGGTTTATATTTGATGTCTGCTACTTGCTGTATTGTTTTGGTTGCTGTGTAGAATTCTTTTGTTATTTTTTATGCCTGTACTTCTGGAAATTAATTCAACTGAAATCTCAATAAAGAGTGTGCTGAGAGTAGATGTGAGCTTTCTCTGACTTCCTGCGAGATCTACCTCAATCCTAACAAGAAGTTCAGCTTTCCTCAATCCTTGCTATTTGTTTAACCTAAGTATTTGTATCCTATATACGTATCTATTATATATAGAAGCTTTTCCGAATATATATGCTTCATAATGAAATTATACTCAAAGCTGCTTAAAATACTTCCGTTTGATATGCTCTTTTTTCATTGTTCCTTCGTTTATTATGACTAACTTTGTGTGAAGAAATTAAGATATGACAAGGCAGAAGATTCTCATTTTAGTATTGCATTTAGGCAGTATTTTGTGTCATTGCAATTCAAAGTAGTAAAGACATTGAATAAACCAGAGTGGGAGTGCAGTGGTTGGTGGGCTGTAGAGTAGTAGAGCTTTGAAATCATGCTCTAAGATGGCCTCTCATCACTGCATTTGAAATATTCAGTATTCATCCCTGATTGTTGATTCTGCTAAAAAGTTACTAAATTACAGGTGAATATGATGAATATGAACGAAGGAAGGTCTGTCAGTCAGAAAAATAGCCATTCTTCAAGAATATAATGTGAAACCCCATCTTAATCAGCAATAGTTCACAAGTTCTCTAAATATCCTTTCTCCAACTGTGGCAAGCAAGCACTAAAGAATCACAAAGGAAACTAAAGAAGATCCCTCTTTGTTCTAAGGTGTAAAGTAATTATTTAAAAATTACAGCCAAAAACTCCTTCTTGTTCCCTTCCCATGTTGTTTTCCAATAAAAGTATTCTCATTCAAAGAATAAAAATTCGTCAAATTCCAGTTATCTCCCTTATAACATGGGCTGAAATTGGTCTCCTTAAAGTGAATTTTACTGTAATATGGAACTCATTTTTTTTTCTAATTGATATTTAGAGCTTAAGTATCTAATGTGTATCTTCCTTAAAATAGAGTTAGCATATTATAGTACCTCTCTTCCAAGATTTTTGATCTTAATTTTCTGTTGTTGTACCTGCTGATGGAGGTAACAAATTACACGTTCCCGCAAGTGAATCAATGCTGTGATTTCCTCTTCTAAGGCTTGGTATTCTAAAAGAATCCTTTCACTCTCAATCTCAGCTTGTTCCCTTTTGAGTTTTACACTAGATATGCATTGGTATTGCTGGTTTGCATCTTGTGACATTACAGCAATCATATGACGTACATACAATGAATCCTGTGAATGATTAGGCCAATGAATTTCTTTTATATTCTTATCTTCAGGTAATATAGATTAAGTTGCACAAAGTATCAAAAATATTTATTATTATTAATCCCATAATAATGGCAGATTAACAGTTCATATCTTGACAAAATATTACAACTATCGTTTATCGTTATCTGTTTTAAAAGAACTGTGATAACACATAATTACAACTGTTGGTTTTGTTGATAGAATAAGCTAGTGATTCCTTGGTATAATATCTATAAGACTTAAAGGCAAATATGAAAATAAGATTTCAATTATTGCAAACTCAGGTATTTGTTTGTATGTTTCACATATTAAGCCACCAGAGATTTTACCTAAGGGTAGCTGATAACCCTTATCACCACACACACTCTAATCTCTTTAATTATGGTTACTTGAAATTATTACTATAATTAAAAACTGATGGAAATTAAAATAAAGTGGATGAAGGTGTGGTCAATGAGGGTTGGTAACAGATACCAATGCATGAGGTATAATCTTGATCAGTACAGAGTAACAATACCTGCCATGAAGGTTTAATAGAAGCAAATTTCAATATCTTTTTTTAATTATATAAATCTTATTTTCCAAGAATGTAAAATAGACATGTTTGCTTAACATTGTTAGGATCCTAGGCAGGGAATGCATCAGCGATTTTGTTGCGTAAGTACTTATTTCCTATGTACTATTTGAAATAGAACACTCAAAAAAATTAGTAACTTTTAATAGCTGAAAAATTTCTTTGGATAAAGGATATCTTTTAGAATCAGTCATGTGACACCTAAAATAAATTCTAATTGAAGAATTGATGACTGCCCCTCAACATCTTCAGAACCTAAATTATCAGAGTAAATTCATCAACCCCGATGTGCAGAAAACCTACGTCAATGAATTATTAGAATTAAAATTTTCTGTTGCTCCATACGCTAAAGCCTAATGTGATACCCAAATCTCATGTTCTAACAATTCTATAAAATATGCCTGAAATATAATCAAACAAAACACCAAACCAGCTTTTCATATGCAAAGTCAAAAAGAGATTGGATTTAATGGCAACTCCATATTTAACCAAGTTGATACTGCCAATTTGTTCAATGCACAGTTCTTCCAATCTTCTGCTGCTAGTACTATACCAGCTGACCCTCTAGACATACCTCAAAATCCAAAATCATTCTTCTTGTTCCCCACTGATGCCTCTGAAGTCAGCAAGACAGTTAGATCTTTTGATAACTCCTGGTCCTGCAGGATTGATGACATTCCCATGCCTACAGTCAAAGCTGTCATAATGTTTATTGCCTCCCCACTTGCTGATATTATCAATTTATCCTTCAGTGAAGGAATTTTCCTTCATACCTAAAGTTTGCCATTGTCAGACTATTACCAAAAAGAGGTTCTCCTCTGATCTCTGATAATTACCACCCTCAATAATTTCTGTCTTCTCCAAAAATTTTGAGAGAGATTTCTACAACAGACTGGTCTAAATTATAATAATCTTCTGTCTGATTCACACAATGTCTTCAGAAAAGGTGAATCAACTTCATCTGCAGCTTTTCTTTTCCTTAACAACATTTACAAGCTTTAAATGATCACCATACTACCGCTGGCATTTTCTATGACTTATCAAAAGCTTTTGACAGTATTAACCATAAGCTTCTCTTTTCTAAACTCAGTTGCTTTGGACTACATAGAAAACCTTTGAACTGGATTACTTCCTTTCTTTACAATAGATTACAGATAGTTAAATATTGTCATAATGCTCACAATGGGCCCATACTTATTAATTCAAAACCACTGCCTATTCTCAGCGGCATTCCTCAGGGCTCCATCCAGGGCCCATTGCTCTTTATCTTATTTATTAATGATCTTCCACCTCATCCTGCACTTAGCAACCCTGTAATATATGCTGGTGATACTTCTTTTTTAATATTTTCAAACAACTTAGATAACCTCATTACCGAATCTAATGCTTCTATCGAAGACATGCTTCATTGGTACAACTCTAATTCTTTAATGCTGAATTGTAATAAATTTGTTTATCTTCTTTTTCATACCAAGAAATTTCCTTCTCTTACAAGTTCTCTTTTAAAAATTAATAATTCAAGTATATCTTGCTGCCCTTATTCCACTTTTCTGGACATTCATATATCTGAGAATTTAGATTGGACTCTGCACATTGATGCTGTTGTGAGGAAAGTTTCTACTGGAATTTTCATGTTACATAGGCTACCCTCAGTGGCTTCTATTGATACTCTGAAGCTTGCTCATCATGCAAAAATTCACTCATATTTATTCTATGCAATAACTTTCTGGGGCAATGCAAATTATGCCGGTAAAGCTTTTTCACTATAGAAGCAAGCCATCAAATGCATATCAGGTGTATCTTATTGTACTCATGGGAAGCCCTATTTTTGCTTCTTAGAAATTCTTTCCTTACCTGCAATCTATTTCCTGAACTGTGGACTGTTTGTAAAAAAAATATTCTGAATCTTTCCCTATAAATTCTTCTTTCCACCATCACAATATCCGCTCCAAGGGTGACATTCATCTTCAGAATCACAGACTTACACTTTCTTTGAAAGGACCTCATCATTCTGCCTCCATAATCTTTAACAAGCTGCCAGCTAATATCAAAGTTGCAGAATCCTTAACCCTTTTTAAAACTTCTCTGACAAAGTTCTTATTGGAAAAACATACTACAGCATTCATGTATTCTTAGGTAAAAGTGTCCATCATAATACTTAACTACATTCTAAATCTTTCTTTATTTTGGGTGCCTTAAATTGTTTTCTTCTATAATTCCTTTTGTGCCATACATAATAAAATATTTTTTACATTTACATTTGAACCCTGCAAACCGCCAATGGCGCGTGGCAGGGGGCCTTTTTGCCTTTTCTTTTACTGAACTCGTTGAAATATTATGTAGTAATTGTATTTAATTTGTCTAATTGCAGTTCATTTGTATAATTGTTTTGATTTGAATAAGTGTATTTTGTATTATTTGTCCATTACTCTTTCATTCAAATTTGACCATCTCCATGTCATGTTATCTATAGCCTTATGGAGTTAATAAAATATTATTATTCTATTATTATTATAATTTTGCTTGTAGCTAGAAATATTTGCATCTGCCGAACTATTCAAACATTATATCTATGTTAATTTATATTTTAATTAATGATATGTAGTAAAACAATTAACACAGTTAATAATAGTAAGTAAAATCAGGTCTAAAAACTGAAAATTTCATAAATTTTTTTGATTGGCAATATGATATGAGTTTACTTATTTCAAATTAACAGAAATCTATAACTGAAAGAAAAATAATAAAATGAGAAAAGCTTGGTTGTATCCTTAAACCCCTTCTATACAGACTTGCTTACTGGGTTGGGGTTTCATGTCTATTCCACCATTAAGTGGACCAGAGGTTGATAGTAGCAAATTGCCCACCACATTCTCACTTAACTGCCACAAAGTGTTTGTCCTTGGTACAGCTAAGTTTGTTTCATGTTATTTTTTAGGACATCAATTTGGAAATGACATGAATTTTAAAAATCAAAATAGCTAAATGTGTTAAGAAGTTATTTTCTCTAAAAGTTATTTTAAAAAGTTATTTATTATTTAATTTATTTCTAGATACGTTTAACATTAATAACTGAATGAATAAGTGACTGGGCTAAAATATAAGAAAATAATAAAGAAGCTCTCATGAAAGCTGCTAAGTAATACGATTTAATCAAGAGATGAAAATGAATAAAATTTCCTAGAGCTTGTTCAATCACGTAAATTAACTTTGTTTATGTAAGATAAATACAAAGTAATTAATACTTCTTTCATCAGGGTTGTCATTCTTTTGAGTGCATGATTGACACATTTTGCTCCATTGTTGCAAACTTCAATCTTTTCAATTTTCCCAAGAAGTAAGTGTTTTTTTTGGACATCAGATTCAGCAGTGTAACCGTTTTCAGTTCTTTTCTTTAATACTTCCATTTCAACCTAAAGAAATGCATTTTCTTAAACCTGATTTTAAAAGTATGATTTCATGAATATTTTAAATTTATGTAAAGATAAAAATTACCATTGATTTTTCAAGATGATCCAATCTCTGTTTCTTCAAATGTTGCAATCTATTCCTCTCCTTGATTTTAATACAGTTGATTTGTTGTAAATTTTCACAAATCTCCTACATTACATCAATTAATGCAAATTAATACATATTTTAGACAAAATAGAAGGAATTATAGCCAAATAAACTCCTGCATCTGTGGATACTGTGTGTGAAATGTGTGTGTAATGGTGTAAATTGTAAATATAAGGATTTCAATTAAAATTCATTTTCTTGGTGATACTTTATCATATAAGACAATACCATACATCACTTGTTTGTTATTATTAAGTCAAATAGTAAGTTTAAACTTTAGCCAATTTCCTCTCTTAAAAGTTTTGGAGAGGGAATGAGATGCATAGGCAATGGGAGTGAGTGAATTTGCTCTTGCTTTTCTTACTGAGCCGGAATGCCATGTGTGGATAAACTTTTATTACTACAGCATAATGTCTCTAAGAATAACACTTCATATAATTCAATTGGGAAAGGCTAAATCAATACAATATCTCTATTCATCAGCATTCATACTTAAAGTACCTCGAGTACCTACCCGCAGCTGTAACATCTTTGAAGTTCCCTACCTTAAAAAAAATTATCTCTACTATCTGCCATTTTCCGCATCATGCGCTCACTTAATAGAACTTGTCATGATATTGACATTTTTCATCTCTCCTTAAATTCATTTATAAGGGTTATTAAATCAAAACTCTATAAACTATTGTAATTTACCCTCTTCACCAAGATATGTATTGTTATTATATGTATGAACTATAGTGTATTTTATGTATCTTATCTTAGTTGTAGTACTATTCCACATGTATGTTCTTATCTTTTGCTTATAAGCATATGTGTGTACTTTTCTAAAGGGCAGCCCTATGCCCATAAAATAAACTTATTATTATTATCTACCAAACACCCTATGTAATACAAATGTCATACTCTATGCAGATGATACTTCCACTATTAACTGCTCTAANCATAGCCATGAACAAGACCTGGGAAAAAGTAAATAAAGGAATATTTTTTCAATCTTCTGCCACAAGACAATGAAAAATATTCCACTCATTGAAACATTATATCACCGAAACCCTCTATAGCAACATGAAAGATTTACTCATATCCTGGTTTGGGAATAATTGAATAGTGAAATTTAAAATGAGTGAGTTCACAAAAAATTGGAATATAGTGGACATTTAAACAGAATGAACAGACAAACTATTATAAATATAACAAATGAGCCTTAAAGGAGTAGAAGTAACTAACCAAGGAAAAGCAGGATGAACTATATCTTTAAAAGTGTCGAAGAAAATGTGCCTGGGACAAGGAGGAGAACAAAAAGAAGATAATACAAAAAGTCACCATGTTGTTCTAGGCAGTATTATTAATAGCTTAAAAGGGCTTTCTTATATTCAATACTTAGAATGTTATATTAATCTTATTAAAGGGTATTTACATAGACCAAGACATGTGTAGACTTGTACCATATCTGAGAAAACCATTTCTTTAAGTAAATTTAAAATATTTTTAATGAGACTTCCATTTTGCTCCCTTAAAGGATTAAATTGAGTCGTCTATAAAATAAGTAACATGAAGCATGTTATTTAACTTGGGAATATAGTAGAACAAAATTTTATGAGTTAGGATTAAATGTTAGAAAAGTCAATGGATAGGAAAATAGTTTTTCCAGTTCTAGGCTAAGAATATGATTATGTTATACCATTACTTTCATAGCTTACAGCATTCGCTAGTACAGCTATTTGATAATTGTAAATTCATCTTGACATTTTTTTTTAATTTTATAAGATCTGTAGCTATTTATTCACATATCTATCAAAGGAAATACAAATGATCCTCTTAGATAAAATACATCAACATAATTTGGGTTCAAGAATTTTCATGAGTTCTATGTAAAAACTATTTCTGGTACATACCAATACAATATTTTTGTCACATACTCGGCTACAGTTTCTCTGTTTAACAAATAATCTGATTTCTTTTATTAGGTTCCTATCACAAAGTATCTTTTTAAATGAAATATGCTTTTAAAAATGCCTTTATTGTACATGTCCTCTATCGAACGATCTGAAAAGAATTATCTGCTAAGATTTTAATACCAGTGCATTTTTATTCTTGTTTGCTAGGAATAAGCGACGGTTCCCATGAAGAGTATTTTGTATGCGGGTGAGATCTCCTTTTTCTCGAGAACTAAGGGTTAAACGAAGTAAATATACATCTGTTTTTAGTTGATTTAACCTTTCCTGTCCTTCTTCGAGTTCCCTCTGCCATTCTTTCACTCTGTTATCTTTATCCCGCTCTAAATTTTATAAACAAAATTATTCTCGTAGAAAAGGTACGATAATTAAATTAAGATTGATTTAATCAATAACATAAGGAAAATCACAACTAGTAAGTAAAAAATAAAATAACTCTTACGATAAAGTGAAACTAATCCTCGGTATTGGAAAATTTTATCTTCAATCGTCCATCTTTTGTCATATTCGTGACCTTCAAGCATATTAAAAAATTGTTATCAATTAACGTAACTCTATAAAAATATTTTTTCCTAAAATTCTGTAGCTGTTTCTATGGAAATGTTTGCATTTTCATTTCGTATTTTAAATGTTATATGATAATTACGTAACTCGTGACTCCTACAATTCGAAGAGGTTTCTTATAGTTAATCACATTATATTGGGTATTTTGACATTGTGAACTTAAGAATATTAAATATATGTATTTAAATTCGCTTTACAGGGATCTATTGATGTCCCCTCTATTGAATATGCGGACGTTTACTTACTGAAGAAAGGTAACCGAAATAATTTTACCTTTATTTTTAGTATTTAGTATACTTATGTGGGAAATATATTCTCTAAATTCTAGGAGATAATACCTACTATCAATAGATAACTACCCAGTTGTCTCAGAACCGAGTGATAATTTTCGTATTCTTGAGAGATTTTTATAAAATAATTTTATTTAATTATTAAATAACGATTTATCTTCGCATTGGGATTTAAAAGATTTCTCGAAGTTAAACAGCAGAGTAATTGTAAAGCAGCTATTCTTTAAACCGGAACTATTTTGTGATCTGAGAGTCATATTTGATACATATAAAGGTCTTGTGTGCAAATGTGGTACCAAAACACATCAAAGTGAGACGAGGAAATAATCTATTTTATTATATCACTGATGTAATTAAGAATAATTGGAGCAAATAATTATTTATTATCATAACTAATGAATAAAACCCACATTTATTTACTCTGGGACTTCATTTTATGCGAAGAAAAACATAAAAAGGATAGTCTTTTGAGATTTTCGCGGGCCAAAAAGAAAATTATCTCTCGTGCCATAGTTTTTAACATTTTAACGAAACTAGTGTTTCAAAACCCTTTTAATATTTGCGAAGTGAAATTTTCCCTCGCAAAAATCTCGATTAGAAAGTCCCACCTTCCATTTAACCCTTGTCAGAATATGACACAAATCTATCTTCACATAAAGTAACATAAGACATTAAAATAAAATATATAAATGTTTTTACAAGAATGAATGGTTTTGTATGTTTAAAATATAAGTATGTCGCTGTCAAGCCAAGAAGTTGAGCCCAAAGGGGCAAACAGAGTTGTTCACAACAAAACTTAAATGCAAAGAGACTGAAACACAATTTAATCTTATTTTATTGTCGAAAAAGGCTAGGTTTTTTAGATGGCAAGGTTTTACTGGTTCTTCTCGGTAAATCATGGACTGATTCTCTCATTTATAATGGACTAGCTGAAGTGTTCGTCGATTCTCAACGGGGAGATTATAAGTCGGATTAAATATAGTATACCTATTTGTACATAAAAGAAAATGACATCTCGCAAAACAAAAATTTCTAATCAAAGTTCGAAGCCGAAATCTACATTCAAAGATAGGAATGTAAATCTTTATGAAATTTCGTTTGTATGAAACTTGTCTCAAGTTATTTTGCATGTTTGCAAGATTTTCAACTTCTGGTTCTAATCGTAAAATATATCAAGAGTCCGAACTGATAAACAAAAAGTTACTCATTGTTCCCCATTCATTCATTATGGTGCTACGTACGATATATTTGTTGCCCCTGCGATTCATCACCACAAATTTTTCGTGACTGTAATAGTTAATATCTCTGAATAATTTCCTCCTCTTCATATTGTCAACTACTTTTAAATGGGCCTAAATACGCATATATTCTTATGGGAAAATGAGTAAACTCGGAATCAACAATCGCATTGGTCGTCAGGGGGACCGGTTGTTTACAACCTCAACATTTCACAAAATATTCGTATACTAGTAAACGCCCCCGTCAAGCATGACGGGGCTTAATTTAGTTTAAAAATACATCTTTTATCGTATATATCTGGTCATCCTAAGCACAAAAAAAATTCTGCCGTAAGATCATAATAACTCAATATATTTCTTATCATATAAATTATTTATAATATTTATTCTACTGTTTTCAAGTCATGAAAGCCTACTTTACGTACATTTCTTATAAAAATTATAAGAACTGATTATCCCCGTGCACTTGTATGGGATAATTCATGAAATCAACATTCAACAATGGCCTTAGTCGTCAAAGGGATGGGTTGTTTATTTCCCAAAAGTTTTACGAAATTTTCGTGTTTTATTAAAGTTGTCGCAATTTCGAAATTATATGGATAGTTCACGACTGAAATAAGATTTTATGATCGTTTTCCTTTCTTTTGGTACTTAACTCCATTTCGTAGGACCATTGTTTCTAATTTAATTTTGAAACGCTCTCTGCAAGTCATGAAAATGTAATTTGCGTACATCCCTTATGGAAACGTATTGAGGGCTCCTGGGTTCGATCCTGGGCCTTTAGAGAGATGAGAATAGTTTTCCTGGGCGTTACAGCATCGTAGGAACACGATGCAGTTTGTTTCAGACCTCTAAGTCAAGCCGTTTCTGAGATAAATAGGGGGACGGACAGACATTTGATTTTTATATATATGACTAGTAAACGTCAAGCATGACGGAACTTAATTTAGTTTAAAAATATATATTTATCTTATATATCTGATCATCCTAAGCACAAAATATTACGTCGTAAGATCATAAAAACTCAAAATATATTTCTTGCCATAATTTATAATATTTATTCTAATTTTTTCAAGTCGTGAAAGCCTACTTTACGTACATTTCTTATAAAAATTGTAAGAACTGAATATCCCCGTGCATTTGTATGGGATAATTCATGAAATCAACATTCAACAATGGCCTTAGCCGTTAAAGGGATGGGTTGTTTATTTCCCAAAAGTTTTACGAAATTTCCGTGTTTTATCAAGATCTTCGAATGTTGGATCTATATCAATATTTCACGACCAAAATAAGAATGTATGATCATTTTCCTTTCTTTTGACACTTCTCTTGATTTTGATACTTGTCTCAATTTCGTAATACTATTGTTTCTAATTTAATTTTGTAGAAGAACAACCTCTTCAGGTAACGAAAACCTATTTTACGTACGTTTCTTATGGAAAATCATGCTAACGGATTATCTACGTGCATTTATATGGGATAACTCATGAAATGTAGGTCCAACAATTGCCTTGGTGGTCAAAGTGATGTTGTTTATTTCAGAAAAATTTATGAATTTTCCGTGTATTTTATCGAAGTTCTCGCAATTTCGAATCTGTATGAGTAATTCACGACAGCTCAACACACACAGGGATAGCTCAACGGATTATAGATATATACATAATAAATCACTAGATGAGTCTTCAATTAGAATTGAACATAGCTTAGGTGTAGTAGAGTAGACTTGTTAATGATCGAAGGAAGTATGTGATATCGTCGTGGATCTTCGAAACCCTTTTCAGTGCTATTGTTAAGGAAGTACTGATTTCGTTTCCGTTAAAAGACTAAAAATCGGCTATTTTGTAATTAAACTGTAAACGGAAAGAAGTGTGTATTATGACATAACTTCCTTTCAAATGAAAGAAACCTTTCTAAGCCTGAATCAGGCAATCTTTTTTGTAATTCTAAGATACGTTTCTACTTGAATATAAAGTAACGGGAATTGAAATAAATAGTAACGAATTTTAAAAAGATTCTAAAATAAAAGTAGTGTAAAATAATTTTTTTCAAATATCGTGCTTGATTTTAAAAAGTTACAAATAAATATAATACCCGTACAATTAATTCAATACCTAAAAAAAATACAATATCTTTGATCCGTATTATTTCCAGTCAGTCATTCAGTCGGTATTATCATAGTTTTCATTTACCTTTATTATTATCGCAGTAAAGTTGCATCTGTTCAACTTCACAAATATTTCGAGTTAGTTTCTGGTCAAACATTTTGATGAGTCCTTCGTGGTTTAATTCATCAATTCCTCGTTTCCTAATAAATTACTAATGAATAATCATATCCCATAGAGATAACAAAAGCTATTTTTCCATTCTATAGTTTTTCTTATAAGTGATTGAATTGCTAAACCTTTTGCAGTTTAAGGAAATAAATCAGCCATTTTATCGCTTAACTTTAAATAGAAATAAGTGTTCGGACACAAGTTCCCCTCACGAGGATTAAACTTGGTTAGTAATGCGCATAGGAGAGGAAGCCAAGCTGTTTTGACTCTAAACTTGTACGAGTATTGTTAAGCATATTTAAAACGTGTTGATGTGGTGCAGCGACCGCATGAGACCTTCCTTTGTCAAATAAGTGGAATTCCTTAATGAACATGGCGTTCTCCTAAAAGCAGACATTAATATGACACAGTCCTGAACATCCTGAAGCGTTTTGTGAAAATAATAACTAGTAGCTAGATTAGTGTTTCCTCAGTAGTGTTCTTAGAGTTAAGATAGCTAAGACTAGCTTATCTTCCTAATAAATAATTAAAAAAGGAGGTCAATGATATACTTTCATTATCATGAGTTAACGTGAGTTTAAATTTATACGAAAATTTATATTAAATTAGAATGCAAAAAATGTGCACTACCCTAGGTCAAATGAAACATTCTGAAAATCTTCAAGGTATAAGACGAAAATCATCAAGAATAAAAATTTTAACTTTCAATTTCGATAAGGATATCTATATAAGCATATTANCAAGAAATCATTTAGGGTATTTTTCGGTAAACTAGAACGTTGCAATTCACGTCATCGATAGATATCAAACACCTGCATAGTATACCTAAAGGTTTTTTAAAACCCTGACGGTCCTTAGTTCGATGCTAGGGCAGTTTTTCTGTCTGAAGTTCATGAATTCTCTTAGGGTATTTTCCGTTAAGATAGAAACTTGCAATTCACAGTGTTGTTAGAATAGATGATTTTCTATCGTATGCCGTAAAGATTTTTGCCCTAAAAGCCCAGGTTCGATCCCAGGACCATTCGAATTACCGAATTTTCAAAAATTCCTTACGGGATTTTCCGGTCAGGTAGATGGATGAAATTCGCTACATCTATAGAAAATAGGGATTTCTATCGTATGCTGTAAGAATATTTGTTCTCATATTACACCCAGGTTCGATGCTAGGACATTTCGTATGCACGTATTATGAATAATTCGTTTAGGTTATTGTGCATGGAACTCGGTGTATGGAAGGCAGAGTGTTGCAGGTGGTGTGTAATGCCTAAGTTAATCTGTCTTACCTGCTTTTACTCGTGTGTAAAATATATANAAGATAACTTTAGGAAAATAAATTTCATTTTCTGTAATTGACTATCTGTATAACCATTGTATTTGAAATAAGTAATGGAGAGGACGATATGTATTCACACGAACAACCAGATAAATTTCGGTCGAAATTCAGATTTAGAATTATTTATAACTCGTTTTCAAAAATAATTCGGTTAAATTATGTAGCAACAAGAAATCAATTAATTAAGATACTAAGGAAGTAAGATATAATGCCATAAAATGCAACGGGTATACATGAAGTTCAAAGAGTTCAGTAATGGCTATTAAAATTCTCTTTATCTCAAGCACCTGTATAAAAGTGTATAAATGTAATTTCTCTATATAAAGTTTCAAGCAGAATATGTTAATTAAATTCAAGAAACCACCTACGACGGTAAAAAGTACGAAAATACGGGCGAAACAAATTATGAAATAAACTACAGACTAATTTCAATCGGAGAATAAGACGAGATGACAAATGAAAGTGAATATCATTCATGTAAAGACTAAAATATAATTAGTGTATGGAAGTGATCTTACAACAATCGCTACTTCCCACGTAAACAAATAAATACCAATTGAGAGTAGACCTTGTTTACAGGCGACACATGAAGCAGATATGGTTGTTTAGGGAGGAAATCTCCCAACAGCTTTTTAAACCACTCTCCTTTTATTTATCGCTAGCGACACTATATTTCCCGCCAAAATATGAAAGAAACAAAATGGCGCCGCCAGGGGCGTATCGCCTGCGCCATATCGATATTCCGCAAGCGCGGATCGAGAGAAAGGGGAGAGAGAAGCCTGTCTCGAACGTAAACTGAATAAGCGCAAATCGTTCGCCCGTTTTCGCAGGCACTGTGGGCGTGCTCTTGCCGCATGCCGGAATAGGGGAAGAGGGGGAGCGCACACGAACCAAGAGGGAGGCCCGTTGCGGCACGGCGAGGGGTGGGGAGGGAGAAGCTCGCTCGCGGTTCGTAGCGGACCGTCCGCCCGCCTGCCGAGTGGAGGAGTAACCGGGTACGGAGGAGTGATATCGGTTGGAGTCCGCTGCTGGCCTCTGGTTAGGAGGGAGTGTGGGACTGGCGAGAGGACGGATCCAGCCTCCCTCCCCCGGCCAAGGGACATCATGCCGTGATGGCAAGAGAGGTACAGTGACACAACCTCATTTCCGCCATCGAAGGATAGGAAACACTCTTCTTTGGATTACACGAGACGCGCGAGGGGGGTTTGGAAG
The DNA here is from genome assembly GCA_000376725.2 of Ladona fulva. Taxonomy (NCBI): domain Eukaryota; kingdom Metazoa; phylum Arthropoda; class Insecta; order Odonata; family Libellulidae; genus Ladona; species Ladona fulva. The sequence goes on from KZ311887.1 coordinate 37,006, forward strand.
TGCCTGGGAGTGGATAATCGCCGAGGATTTTCTGGATTAATACAGGGGTTCTTCTTCGTCTCCGAGGGTTTACCTCGACGGCGTTTTATATCACTGATGAGTTTGGTGCGTGTGCTCACGAGTCTAGAGTATTAAATCCTCGCATTTTTTTTGGCCGTGGAGAAATCTACCCGACTGAAAAGTGTCACCTCAGTAATGATCGACTGCCTTCTGGAAAACGTGATCCGGCGCGGTCGGATTCGCCTTTTCCTAAAACCTTGACTCCGTAAAAGAGTGACCTCACCTCCCTCCCCCGCCCGCACTAGCGAAAGGGAACTTCCCTCTGTTGCTTCGTGGACTTTTCTTCCCTTCCATGGAACCCGATGAAGATCTAATAGTTGGTGAAAATGAATCTTCCGCTGTTATGTTTTCGGGAGCGGCGACGCGGTTTCAATTCTACTCGATCTTCTCCTCCGTCGAAATTACACCATCTCCAGGTGTTCCTTTCTATCGCTCGACACACAGAGAGAGTGACTTCTTAATTTGCCGTGCTACCATTATTTACTAATTCTGTTTTTCGTATTGAGATCGACGACCACAATGATCTTCCATCCCTTTATTGGATTTAGTGAGGACAGTACGCATCCTTTTCCTCATCATTAACGGAGTGAGAAGACCGTTTTTACCTTTATCGCAGCCTCCCCTCTCATCTTCCGGTGGGTCTTGGCCCACTTATCCCACCGCCTTGCTTCAGTTTTTGCCTTCTTCCTCACTTTCATCTTTCTCTTCTCCTTCTCTAATCCTTGTGTGTCATCTTCTACAATATAAGGAAAAGTTCCAAAGGATACAAAACCCAGCGACAGTATATTGGTCTCCGTTTCGCATGATGTTCGTATGAAACCCCTCGAGATTTATGTCTGTTCTTTCCCGCATTCGTTATTCATCCCAACCTATAAACCCGTTTCAAGCATCCTTAATTTCAGCTTTTGTTTCGATTAAACCCCATCTTCGCTCTTGAATTACCCATAGGTTTCCTTCTTTGATACCGCACATTCTTTCTTTTATCGATGGAGGGAGCGCGAATCCGCGAATCACTTTCAACGTCCGTGTGTTGTGTTAGGGCACAAAAACATACAACCTTACATATTCACTTTTAGGTACACCGATCAGCTAAATATCTACGCGGTAATGGGCAAAACATGATTATTTTTGGCATTCATCCGAATCGTTATCATTTATTATGGTCATAATTTTCCACAAGGGCTTCCCGACGGCAGTAAATAACCGAGGCGATGCCTATGTTTTACGTTCCGTAAATTCGATAGCAATCAGAAGTGTTTCCCTTGTCTCGTAATTAATAGCAATCCTCTCCTTAAGGGGAAGTCCTTCCTTCCGTTCAGCTCACCCCGGCACCAATGCAGAAATTGACCGGTGGAGGTTACCACGGAAGGGAAGAGATTCAGTGGGGGAAGGCGTATTCGGTTTTGTGTAGAGGAGGAGGGAGTTACCATCGGGGTAGTAGGTCAGCAGGTGAGTCCAATGCAGAATTGGGTGAAGGGTATAGCACGGATAGTGTAAATGGACTGAGGGTGCGGAGCAAGATCAGTTTTGGGGAGGGGGCCACCGGCAGGTAGTAGGACGCAAATAGGTGCGTGTGTGCAGGGAGCGTATGAGTGCGTGTGGGAGGATAACCTGCCGTCCAGGGGTGAGGGAAAGTGCGTAGGCCCAAAGAAGGGAGAGGGACGCATTTACAAAACGTGTGGGAGTTGCTGTTGCCCTCCAACGCCTTCGCCCTCCCTCACCAACGGGCTTATTCGCCACGGTTTTTTCGTGTGGCGTTTTTCATCGGAGGGTGTGACCTTCCCCGAAAGAGCCTCCTCTGCGGGTGAATGGTGCATTGTGGGGCAGCTTTTGGCGGGGGTGTGGCAGAGCGGAGGGGAGGGGAATGGCGTTCGCCTATACCTTTCATCTGTTCAACCATTTGTCTAGGCGTGACGGAAATGCTCGTCATTGGATGGGAATAGATGACGCCCGCGATAGTCCCGTAATCCAACAGCGGGCGATGAACTTTCCCATCGCAGTATTTTCGTCCGGGACTTCATTCACCCGAAGTTGACCGATACTATCCAATTGAGACTTAGCTTAAACGCCCATACACGTCCAATTGACGGTGGGCGAGCGACGGTCGAAGACTCGAGGAATCGGGTGGTGCCGCGGAATTATGGTAGGAAGACGACGGTTCCGCTGGAGTGCTCGGAAGAGCCTCTTGGGAAAATAAAGAGACTTTGGGGAGAAAAACGAGCGATGGGAAGAGAAGTCACGTCTTCCATCCTCGGTTCCCTTTCCCTGCTCGAATGATAGTTTGACCCATCGCACGGAACGGCTCATCTTATGAACTTAAACTTTTTTCAGTGGCTGTTCGGCCAAAGATTCCATAGTTCGATTGCAGATCGGAATGGAGAAGACAATCGAATGAGCAAAGGAATTGCGACGGATTAAAAACAAACATCGATTCCCATTCACACAAGTACACGTGTGCGAGGATATAAGAATATCCTGGATATCTGCTTTCCCGCAGTACAAATTTGCATTGCAGAAACATAACTCAAAGGATAAATAAATATGCAAATTCATAAGCGAACCGACCCCCGATTTATTGGACATAATGACGTAATATTTCATTCACACATTTCTTCATCCTCTGTTTCTGTAATATGGTTCTCAGTTTCTGCCAATCCTTACATCAACGAGGCATACTTTCCTCCAACGACTGACTAACCCACTCTCTTTGCGCCTCCATCTTACCCGCATTGATCGCCCCCTTTTTGCATGCCTAATAATAAGATTATGTAAATGCGGAATCTCTTTTTTCTATCGGAAACGAAATATTCTCCGACATTAAAGGAATTATCGAGCACAATCCTCCTTTTCAGTGCGTGATCCTTACAAGAAAATCTTTTCCTCTTTCGAGTTTAACTGGCAATGGTAACCACGGTGCTTTTGTTTTCCGGCAGGAGGCACGAGGGAAGAGGCCCTTCAAGATATGGGACAGCTGGAGAAACGTACGGAAATCCTTGGTTGTCAGCAGTTTTGAGGAACTCCTCGTTAGAGGTGAGTAATTTCTCCGTTCTTTTCTGTTTCGGAATCTGCGTTCCCGAATTGAAGTTATTTCGGCGGTACAGTCGTAGACACGACTCAATCATTGCCGGGAAATGTGCGAGTGAAGTGCTTCATCAAATGTGACTCCAACAACGTGAGTGGAAAACAAATAGTGAATGGTATACCGAAGCGTGAAATGAAGCTAATGCGAAGTCTGCGTGTTGACGGGATGTTGGAAGAAACACTTTAGACAAAGGATCACTCCCAGTGTCGCGGAAAAACACTCCTTTCTCTATTGTAAAAGTAAGGAACCCGTTTCTTTGTAAGGACGTGTTATATTTTTCAGTTCCACCCATGCGCGCACTATTACGGCTGCTGTATCCTTGTTTTTCTTGCATCAGTTTACAATTCGCTGGAATATTTTGGGAGAATGTCAAAGTAAGTTCATTCATCAGAAAATTCATATCAAAATTCGTCGGTAGGGGAGAATAAGCATTCTTTTGTTCATCGATCATAAGGTGCTGTAGGTGGTGAAAAGCCGAATATAAGCAGAGTGTTTTTTGCACTTTAAGATTGTGAGGTGAAAGAAAGAGGGAGGGGCGAGCGCTTAGAAAGAAGAGTGGCTTTTCCTAGAAAGAGGCAGAGAAAAGCACGTGGGTGGAGGAAAAGTGGATCAAGACATTTGTTATGACAGGCTATCGTCCCTATATGCCGTATATTGCGCGAGTATGATTTATTCAAAACATTTCTTCCTATCCGTCTAATTTTATTTCTCTATCACGTTTACATGGTATTCGCATACCTGCATCGATTTATTCCTTCATAATTTAGAAACCGAAAAGACAATTATCTCTATTTCTCTTCCTTTGCTTTTGTCCCTCGTTTATTCCGTCTTTCTTTCTCTTCCCCTCTTTCCACCACTCCTTCCCTCTCTTTTCCCACATATGCGTTCTCTCCTCCTTAACCATCATTTACTCTACGATATCTCATAACTTTTTATGCAACGGAACTTTGCGTGTGGAAGTAAAACGAAACAATGTTAGAAATTGTAACTACGATTTTCCTTTTCCACTTTTGACATCATCCGATCAAATGTTGACCATAACTTACATATATTCCGAATGTCTCCTGACGCGAAAGCAATGGCTAGTCAATTTTTTCTCTCACCATCCTCTCTCTTTAGCTCGTGGGCCAAACAGGTGGCGCACATGCGTATCCGTGACACGGAGGAGTAATTAAATTTGTGATGCGGGAAGAAGGAAGTGAGGATCGAAGGTCGGGGTATCTGGCAGTTCCCTTTCGAGAGACGCGAACCATCGATATCTCGAAGAGGAGCGTCTTTCGAGATTAGAAATCGTTGAAAATGAAATCTGTTGCATAGTTGTCCACTTGGCGGAGGACCTTGAGTCTGTCCTTTTTATCAATCCCTTCTACCAATTACTGTTCAGCAAAGCAAACAAATCGAAGGAAAGAAACTTGAATTAAGTAATTTACAACGATGATGTTTTGATTCTTATCTATCTAATTCTTTAATTCTAATGAAATTCTAATTCTGATTCTCTTTAAAGATTTAACTATCACACTTTGTCTTGCCGATACATTTTACAATACACTAATTTTCTTTATTCTTGTCCATAAAATGATGATCATATTGAAAAATTGAGTTTACTTACATTTAAAAAAAATATAGCAAACGTAATAAATGTGAAATTTCAGAATTACACAGCTGAGGAAATGTTGAGAATAAAGAGTTACTACAGCGAATGCTGTGACCATAAGAAGTGTCGAAAGAGAAATTACTCCAAAGTATAACATAGAAGAAAATATCAACTATATTTTAGTGCAGGAAAATAGAGAATAATTTTCATTTTTCCGTAGTCTTATTAAAAAATAAATAGCTTAAGGCATTTAAGGTTCACCTAAGGTCAGGAAAATTTTAATCGAAACAAAATTTGGTGGAACGCTAAGTTCTAGATGTAAATCCAAGGTACTTTTTTAAGGAAATAAAGGTGGGGTGAAGAGACTGGGGAGTATTTAAGACAAATTCTTTTCGCCACAGAATTACATTCGTATAGAGCGTGATCCTTCACTGCCAACTATCGAACCATATCATCAAAGTGAGAATCTCCTTCTCATGCACGCATTGCCAGCTTCTTTAACCGGCTCCTCTGCCCCTCTCGCACCCATTTACTCTTCAGATCGATAAAGTTTCGACGCGATCCACTCGGCCCGGCCTTGGCTTCCTTTTTGGCTCTCACACAAGGCTGTCTATCCGCCCTCTGAAACTATACGTGTGGTTTACAGCTTCTTTCGTCCGGCGCCCCCTAAACTAATGCTCAACATCTCTACGCGTTACATCCACTCACTTTTCCCGTAAGACTGCTCCAATATAAAACTGCTCCCGTCTTTTCCACCTTTCGCAAGTTTCCGCACCTTTCCTCAAGCGAGGTTCCTTTTAGCCCTCATTCACTCTCGGTTTCACTTTCTGATAGTGTTCCCGCCACTCCCTCCTCCGCTCGCTCCCTCTTATCCGAAAAAAACTTATCAGAGAGAGGGCAATCATTTAAGAGCGCCTTCTTCATGCATTATTTAGTCAGCGACCAGCCGTCTGTTCTTAGGCATTTGCATGAGATAGAGGCGCTTCGGTCAGGAAAACGCATAGTTTCGCGCTGAGGGAGTGGCAGATTCCTTTCTTCCCTTCTCGTTCCACTTTTCTCACTCCCTTTATAATTTTCCACATTCATTCCTCTTCTCAAATTTCTCAAATCTTCTCAAACCGTTACCTCTATTTTTTCCATAAAACGAGGACTGCGGAGCAGTGTTTCGCAAATTTATAGATATTATCACCCCTTAAAGTTTGTTTCATTTTCGAACCCTCCATCACGACCACAAGCATCACAGCCATCACGGGTGAGTGGTCGTGGATAAGGGAAGCCACTCTTTTTATTTCAATCGGAAGCTACGTAGCTTTCCTCGGATAGTAGAGGAGACCTGAGGAACGCATGGCGGCCTGCAAACCAGAGATGGAGAAAGATCGATATTGGGGAGCGAAGGAGCAGTCTACTGTTGACGTGACGGTAGTGCTGCGAGTCTTTACGGGAGGGGTTCACTTCATCTCAATGGCCCGACCTTTGATTCACCTGCCGATTATTATAACCATCACGCTCCCCATGCATACAGTTTGTCTGAGTGGTTACCGTGCTATCCGTCCTCGGGGGTGAGCCTTCAACCCGCTTGATTTATTATCGCTATTCTTCCACCTCCAAAGCCATCCAAATTTGCGGATGCTGTGTGGATGCCCTTTGGACTGTACCGTCACCTATACCGCGGGAATTTTGTCGCGTTTGCTTCTTTTGGAATATTTCTTTTTCATCTTCCCCCCGCCTATTTTCTTTAAAACTTCCGAGTTCGGGCCTCTTATGCCATTTTCTCATTAGCTGCGTCAGTGATCGCATTTCCGCTTTAACATTCATGTTAATCGTTGCCCCTTTTAACCCCCGTCGGCTTTTGCTCCGCTCCTACTCTCGTATCCAACCTCAAGGATACCGCGACTCATCATTCCTCCACTTCCAATCCTTTATTTTTACATTAATTATTGTAAACGTCGACGTTTCGCAATTTGCAACGACATGTATCTTTAAGTTCAGCAGGGAACGAATACTACAGCAAGGTAGTCCTCCACCGCGGTAGTGCATAATTTCCCCGTGTGGTGCTACGAGACAACTTCGAAATTACGCTATGTTTACGAGGGCATCAAACCGATAACCGTTGTTTATTTCATTCCGATTTTCGGAACCAAATAAGGCAGATTTTACATAAATGTAATCGGAGGGAGGTTTACTAATCTTGAGTGACTACGACTCGCAACCAACTATTTCTAAGTATAATTCTAAACTTTATTAATGCCATGTAAATTAGGAAAACTAAAAATAATAAAACTTTCACAGCCATTTTACATTAAAATGGTCGAAGCAAAAACAGCAGCTCGTTGGCGCGAAAACGAAATTCACTTTTTTTTCCGTTTAATACGGTTCGATGCCCTGATTTTAACTCATCACCATTTCGAAATAAATTCATTGCACAAAACCTTAACAGTTTATAAAGAAGAGCGTCATACATGATATAGGTTAAATTTAGATATCATACATGATATAGGTTAGATATAGTGAAAATACGCCAGTAGTTTTTACTTAAAGCAATACCTAGGAAATCGAAAGATTATTGGACCGAAAAATTCGATAATCTCAAGTAAATATGTGGTGTTTCGTTTCAAATGCCGTTTCTAGTGGAAATTGTTTCGGATATGGCTTAAAAAGGGCTCAAGAGTTTTACTTGTATACTTCAGAAAGTTATGTACAAAAAAGGTGCCGAAGTCCTTGATATATAATGAGGATGATCGGCAAATGTGATCATGTTAGTAAGCGATTTACCTGGTACGTCTGAATTTTACTCATTAAAATCTTGTCCATTATTAAAAGATTTCATAAGATTAGATACAAAAGAATATTACTATCCATAAGACTGAGTGGAATGAAATATATTTCTCTTGTTTTACAGAAAGTTGATAATCTTCTCCAAAATTTAAAATATTTGACAAAGCAATTTAAATTATTTAGGTTAATAACACTCTAAAGCGAAAATCATCAACCATCAAGTAAAACGTAATTTCTACATAATTAAAGAGCTGCTTAGAACAGATAGTGCCTAACAGGAAAGTCAAATCAACAAGCTAACACATACATTGCAAAAGCAATCTTACGGCGTGTGGCAGTGGACGTCATTAATCGATGGTATAGTTACTATTGTAAAGCAAAATATGGATTGACAAAAAATACAAAATGCGATACAGAAAAAGCCAGTAAAATAGCCCGTTGATTTCCTGAGGATAAGAAGCAAAAAAGAATAAGCTTGTGCTTTTTCAATAAAATAGAATCTAATATTTCATTTAGAATAGTTCTTACAAGGAGAGGCTTTCACATTTTCCCGGGGATTTCGATGAAACCTTTTGTAATGATAGTGGTAGTAAAATAATGAAAAGGTGTAAGATGTAACTACAGTCTTAGTTGGTTTATGATTCCATATGATAGTACAATATTGGTCGTCCAGAAAGAAGATTGCACAACAACATCCAATAGACAAGTTAAACTGAGAAAGTAGAAGAATACTTCATAACTTATACAAAAAAACAGAAAATATTGAAGAGGAAAACCTAGAAGGAACAAGAAACTCAGAAAATCCCCCCTCTATACTCCCAGAAGAAGTAACAGAGGCCATCAAGAAGATGAAGAATAAAAAGGCAGGCGGAGCGGATGGAGTATTAGCAGAATATAATGTAATTGCGCCTGGAGGGTAACCATTGACTCACCACGCTGTCTCACTGCCGGTTAGTGAACGAATGAGTGCCACTATCACAATTTGGCCGGAGATGTTGCTAGAGCCTTCTTAGCATGGTTGAACCTGAGCTATACATCACCTCCAACATCCGTTTACACCACTCCGCACCGATGAGGCAATGAACTATGGCAGTGTGAGGAGGGGAGATATATATACATCATCAGCCATTTTCAATCCGACGTCGGATGTAGGCCTTTCCAATTCTCTCTGTTCTGAGCTTCTCGTTGCCATGTTACCCATAAATACTGTATGATGTCTCTGTTCCATCGGTCCCTTGGTCTTCTTCTTGGTCTCTTCACGTCTCTTGGTATCCAGTTCAGAACTGCTGATGTCCATCGGTTGTCGTTTCTCCTTGCAACATGGCCTGCCCACATCCATTNTCTTCTTGGTCTCTTCACGTCTCTTGGTATCCAGTTCAGAACTGCTGATGTCCATCGGTTGTCGTTTCTCCTTGCAACATGGCCTGCCCACATCCATTTCAGTGATCTTACCTTATCTATGTCTGTCACTCCTGTCATCTTCCTAACCCAGCTGTTGCGTTTCCTATCTCTTCTTGTGATTCCAAGCATACATCTTTCCACACTTCTTTGTGTAGTCTGAAGTCGCTGGGTTATTGCTGCGTTTAACACCCATATTTCACTTCCATATGTCAAAACTGGTAGAATGCATTGGTTGAAGACCTTTCTCTTCAAGACCATTGGCATTTTCGACTTCAGAATATGGGTGTTTCTTCCGAAGGCACTCCAGCCTAGTTTCATTCATCGATTCACTCCATTAATCCTGTTTTTCTCTCCTGTCGTAACCAGTTGTCCCAGGTAAGTGTACTCTGAACAAACATCGAGGGGTACCTCTTGTAGTAGGATTGGTACTTGTGCTGCAAAAGAATTATACATTACCTTAGTTTTCGATAAGTTTATTAGGAGTCCTATTTTCTGCCCAGCCGCGTTCAGTTCTTGAAGTCTTGATGCTAGATCTTCACCGTTGGTTAAGAGAGTACTACATCATCTGTGAAACGACAATGACTGATGTGCTCTCCATTGATCCGTGGGCCTCTTTCCTCCCAGTCTAAGGCTTTAAAGACTTCTTCCAGAACGGCTGAAAAAAGAATTGGTGAAAGGCAGTCGCCTTGTCTCACTCCCTTCTCAATCCGGAATTCCTCTGTTTCTTCATGCAGCATTACAGAGGCTGTGGCGTCCTTGTAGATGCTCCGTAAAAGTTGGATGCACTTGGTATCTATCCCTTGTTTCCCCAGTGCCTCCAGTGTGGAGGAGGTACTTAGCGAGTCAAAGGCCTGGGCATAGTCCACGAAGCAGAGTACTAGTGGCATCTCGTATTCGTTCATTTTGCTGATAATTTCTTGCAGCGTGTGGATGTGGTCCATAGTGCTGAATCCCTCGCGAAATCCAGCTTCTATATACAGCAGCTATACATCGCCTCCAACCTCCGTTAACACCCCTTCGCCCCGATGAGGCAATGAACTGTGGCAGTGTGACGAGGGGGGGGGTTATATATATATCCGGAGAAACGTCTATATAAAGAGATGTATACGAGTAAATGTAGCTTGCATACTGCAAGCTTAATGACAGATAGATCAACTAAGGCATTGTACACCTCCTGCAACACTCCATCTGCTATAAACGGAGTGCTATCCACCAACTATAATACCCTAAACGAATTATTCAAAATACGTCCATAAGATTTGTCCTAGCTTCTAACTTGGGTCCATTAGAACAAATACCCTAACGGCATACGATAGAAATCCATATCTTCTATCGATGTTCGAATTTCAACCTTCTACCTGACCGGGAAATACCATTTTGAATTTTTGAAAATTCTGTCATTCGTACGGTCCTAGCATCGAACCTGGGCCCACAGGTCAAATATCTTTATTACATACGATAGACATTTATCTATTCTAACAACACCGTGAATTACGACTTTCTATCTTAACGCCAGTTACCCTAAATTAATTCGTGAACTTAGGTCATATAAATTGCCTTAGCATGGAGCTAAGGACTTGCAGGGTAAAAACCTTAAGGTATACTATAGATGTGTATATTCTCTATCGATGACACGAATTTCAACGTTCTATTGTACCTAAAAATACCCTAAATGATTTCTTGAAACTTTTGTATTAATAATTTTCCTAGCATCGAACCTGGGCCTTCCTGGGGAAGGCTTTTGCTCTAAAAGGATGATAAGAACATTTTCTAATGATTCCGTAAATTTCAACGTTCTATCTTAATGCGAAATATATATATCTGGAGAAGCGGCTATATATAGAGATATGTGTGTGTGTGTCTTTTATTAGTATTGTAATTATCATGTTTTCAAACTGATGGAAAAAATATAAGAAGCTTATTTAACCGTATTTTGATTTTGGGAACATCTCTACAGATATCGTGTAACTAAAGGACAGAAATGTCGCATCTTCTTTATCTGTTTTCATAGTGTTATAAATTTAGGTGGTTTAAACTGTGATATTGACGCCATTTATACGCCATATGCAATAAACTCATTGATTAGAGGATGCTGATTATGATTTATTTCTGTGCATATGTTTTATGTGCATATTTCTGTGCATGTATATGTTTTCTTTCCCTTTTTCTGTTCCTACCGAACGTCCTAAGTTTCCTGAGAGTTCCTTCTTTCCTTTTTAATTTACGTCATTTTCATACTGATTTTTCATTTCTTATATTCAAGACGCTGCACAGTGGGCTAGAATCTAAAAAAGCTGGCCAAAAATACGAAAACGCTTTTTTTGAGTACGGACTATGAAACTTCACCTGATCAATCTCGAATAAATTCTACATACGACTATGGATATCATTTACGCTGGATCCTACGCATTAAAATTATACAGGGGGTCAAACTTGACTAAATTTTGCGAAAAATTGCGACTTCGATTTTTCGCGAAAATCTTCAACTTCAAACGGCTGGTGAACCCAAACGAAGATAATCATCGGATAAAAAATAATTCTATGTTATAAACTTGTTCTTTCTCCTTCATAGGACTTAGAATTTATGATCATGCTTGAATTTTTACATACTTTACGTAACAAAATGGCGGACCCCTATTTTAGAGAAAATTTTTACCTAAAGCGAGGAAAATAGTAGAAAGTGACATCGAGTGTCACGGGATAACTTATACCACGATGTTCTTTGAAGCTTCTTGAAGGGGAATGTGAAATAAAACCTTGCGCATATTTGCGCCATCGATAAATAAACCAACTTTTCGAAAACGCTGCAAGGGCTTAATCCACGCGGCGGAGCACTGTCCTCCGTGAGGCTCACTTGCTTTAAGAGGAACTACGGATCAAAACAATTTTAAATGGTAAATTTTGGGGTTTAAACCCTAGAACTTTTCTTCTGCCTTATGAGAAAGAATTATGAGGTAAATAAAAATATGTTCACCTTCTTCTCAAAGCAAGACTAATTTTATCAATATCCCATTGCTTTCATCCAGCCTTAAGATTTGAGAATATTTTGAAATTTTACTATCCAATAAATAATCTAAGGAATCGTCTCTGGGTTTAGACTGAAATTTCCTTATCTCTAAACCTAAATATTAAATAAGTCTACATCTGGCGTTATTTGGTGACTGCCTCAGTACTCCGTATACAAAGGTTCCGCAAAGGGCTCGTTCTATGACACTCAGCTACGCTTAATACGGATTAACGACATCCTTCGCATTGCAATTTCGTGGTTCCCAGCTAGAAGTATTAGAGTAGTTTCAGTTCTATTTGGACAGTGCAGAAGGACAGTGGTGTTTTGGGGCCCTTGCCGTAGCTTCTACCGTTCTTCGAAACACGAATTCTTCGAGAATTAGCTATCAGTATTCCCAGTTCCCCTAGATTCTGCAGAACGATTCGTTTTCAGTGAAGAAAGGAAGTGAAAGCAATTATTAAGTCGGAAGAAAGTTATTTACGGAAGGAAATAGACATTTTTAAGCCAGTAAATGTAGGCAATTATCGTATCAAGTTATCTCACAATGATAAACGGAAAGGTAAAATGTTTTCAACCTATGATAAAATTTAACCAAGAATAATCTGTTTCACCAGTTAAAATTAATCTTTCAGGTATGTAATGCGTTGACCGAGAGCACGGGAATGAAATGCTGTATTGGCGGGGCGAAAATTTCAGAGATGAATGATCTACCGGCGATGAATAATCGATCTGTTAAGGGGGAAAGGTTATTTAAAGACATTTCTATGCTACATTTCTCTATAAGATTTTTTGATTTTCTACATATATTTTATCGACTAAACTTAAAGCAATGGCAAGTGGGAGTACGATATTGATGAGTGTGACTTTATTTCATAAAAAGTANTTGCATACCGCAAGCTTAATGTAAGATAGATTAACTAAGGCATTGTACACCTACTGCAACACCCAACCTGCTATAAACGGACTGCCATCCACCAACTACAAAACCTACACGAATTATTCAAAATACGTCCATACGATTTGTAGTAACATCGAACCTGGGTCTATTAGGACAAATATCCTTACGGCATACGATAGAAATCCCTATCTTCTATAGATGTAGCGAATATCAACCTTCTACCTGCCAGGAAAATACCGTTACGAATTTTTGAAAATTTGGGGATTCGAATGGTCCTGGGATCGAACCTGGGCCTTTAGGGCAAAAAGCTTTACGGCATACGATATACAATCATCTATTCTAACAACACCGTGAATTTCAAGAATGTATCTTAACGGAAGATACCCTAAATGAATTCCGTAACTTCAGACAGTAAAACTGCCCTAGCATCGAACTTAGGACCCTCAGGGTAAAATCGTTTAGGTATACTATAGAGGTATTTGATTAGGTAATGATAGAAAGTTGAAATTTAGGGAATCGATAGGAAATGATTTTATCTTCCGTTTGCCGCAAAAGATTTATCTCTAATCACCCTAGGTTCGATGCTAGGTAAATTCTTATTGCAAAACGTTCAGGAAATCATTTCGGGTATTTCTGGGTAAGATGGAACGTTCGCGTTCACGTCATCGATAGAGCGCATACACCTCTATAGTATACTTAGAGGTTTTTACCCTGAAGGTCCTTAGTTCGATGCTAGGGCAGTTTTTCTTTCTAAAGTTCATGAATTCATTTAGGGTATTTTCCGTTAAGATAGAAAATTGCAATTCACGGTGTTGTAAGGATTGATGATTATCTATCGTATACCGTAGAGCCTTTAGCCCTAAATGCTCAGGTTCGATCCCAGGACCATTCGAATGACCGAATTTTCAAAAATTCGTATGGTATTTTTCGGTCAGGTAGAAGATTGAAATTCGCTACATCTATAGAAGATAGGGATTTCTATGGTATGCTGTAAGAATATTTGTCCTCATAGACCCAGGTTCGATGCTAGGACAATTCGTANTCGCAAAATGATGCTGTCCAAATCATTACCTGATGCTAAATCTCTCTCTTGATTTAACTTATTTATACTCCCACAAGACAATTCCCGCGAAATATTTTTCTCTATAACCTATGCCATAACCAATCCCACTGCTCGGTATCTTTTTCTGTGTGTTAATTGCGGCATGTCAGTTCTTTTATAGGTCACACAATTACATATGTCAGCAACTGACTTACAATGATAGTGAGATTTGGCGCCGTTTGTGACAAATTCCCATCTGGATTTTTCCCATTTCATCCAGAGGGAAGGGAAATCGTTCCCTGTTACCCTTGGAGTATCTCCTTCTCATTCCTCTCATTGTTTCCATTTTCTTTTGTTTCGCCCATCGAAAGGTTTTGTCTGTTTTCCCAAAGGAACCGTAGAATTGACGATGGGTGAAGTTTAACTCTGACGAGTAAAACCCCCTTTTCGGCATGTTGCGGATGGTCATACGTTTACGGGGTAGCGAAAGGGCTAATGGGGATTCCCAACCGCACCCCTTCTGAGCAGGTATTTACAGTAAGGGTATACTAACGGCGACCGATCTAAAGTAAGATGGGAAATGGTGGGACCGCGATTTGTAATCTATGCCGTGGGCATTCCCTAACGGAATGAAGATATGCATGTCTTTATTTTTGAGGTAGATGTCCTTTCAGGACTTTTCGAAGGAGCCCAATTCTGGGGTCTGATTTTGTAACCTATCTACTGTAGATGTCGATCGCTAAGTCGGCCATGTTCGGCTATTTGTCGATCGTTATCTTCCAAGATGATTTCGTAAATTTATTTGTCGATGTTGATCGCCAGCCTTAGCGGTTCTCAGCTTCTTAGCGGACAGCGGCGGCGACTACATTTTTGTAGGCGCTAACTTGCGAGGCGATCGTCAAGTAGATGTAAACAAACATGACGAGGCGTATAGTTGCTTTATATTTCCTTGAGGAAGAAATGGAGAGTGGTTAAAATATCACCCGTGGACGTCTTAGGGATATTATAAATCCCTACGATGTTTCGGCGGAAGAATTCCAGAGAATTTTTAGGTTTGTCATATATTTACTGATACGTAACACCTCACGTTAGACAGCCTACACCTAACATCGGAATTCCGATCCAATTATGGGCATTCATGTAATAATTTCATTAGTTATACAATTATACGGAGTTATTACAACTTATAATATTCATTAATAAAAATTCTTTCATAGAACGGATGCAGTTATTCCGTAATTTTAGAGTCATTGTGCCTGTAACTCTTCGCTAGCGGTAGTTATCAGAGTTGGGTAGGGCTATTAGCATGTAATGTCGCAATCTGAAGTTTTCAAAATCATAATTTGAGTGAGTTGACGGTATAAACAAACATCTTTTCAACAGGTGAATCGAATTTCCAGCCTTCCATGTAAAAACAACAAAGATTATACGAATTTCAGCGGATAATTTCGAGTTAAATTTAACTCAAAACTTATTTTAATTTAAGGTTGATGGAAAAATTGCGAGAAATTAATGCTTTGGTTATCTAAAGAAAAAAATTATTTGTTGAGACCATTTTTCCATTGATGTCGCAAGTATTTCAATAGCCGCTAACTTCTTCTTTTCCAATATTAGCTTTTCGCGGCCCATGCTCATCAGGGCTTCCAGCTTCTTCTCCTGAACCTCCACCTTCCTTTCCTCTAGCCTCAATCTTCTCTCCTCAACATCAACAAAACCCTCTATCAACTTCTCTCCCTTCCTTTTTCTAGTAGCTGATGGTCCCTACAAAAGGTGATTAGATATTGCTGATTGAAAATATAAAGTTGATCTACTGAAAATTATTCNAATGAATTATTCATAATACGTGCATACGAAATGTCCTGGCATCGAACGTGGGTCTATGAGGACAAATATTCTTACAGCATACAATAGAAACCCTATCTTCTATAGATGAAGCAAATTTCAACCTTCTACCTGACCGGGAAATCCCGTAACGAATGTTTGAAAATTCGGTAATTCGAATGGTCCTGGGATCAAACCTGAGCCTTTAGGGCAAAAAGCATTACAGCATATGATAGACAATCCTCTATTCTAACAACTCCATGAATTGCAAGTTTCTGTCTTAATGGAAAATACCCTAAATGAATTCATGAACTTCAGACAGAAAAACTACCCTAGCATCGAACTAAGGACCCTCAACGTAAAAACCTCTAAGTATGTATAGAGGTGTTTGCGCTCTATCGATTACATGAATTTGAACGATCTATCTTACATGGAAGTAACCGAAATGATTTCTTGAAAGTTGTGCACTAAGAATTTACCTAGCATCGAACCTGGGGCCATTATGTATAAAGCTCTTGCGCAAGACGGAAGATAAAATCATTGTCTAACGATACCATAAATTTCAACGTTCTATCTTTATGCTAACTATGCTAAACGAATTTTTGAAAATGCGTTCAATGCATTCTTATGGGAAAATGGCCGTTTTTGGGGCCTCCTAGAAGTTAGAATGGAATATTATTAAAATGTCGTTATTAATGGAATACTATTTATAATTACAAAACAATAGTTCTAACAACAGAAATAAAATAACTCATTGAAGCAATGTAAGCATTTTATATTAATACTCACTCCTTCACGTTCACTCACATAATTTATATTATCTATCCATAATGGTAGGTTAAGATATAAATGTTTGAAAGCTTGAAGCATTTCAAAATATTCCCATATGTACTGATGAAGGTAGCTATTATATAATACAATAAAATGATACAGCTAGGTTCATTATTAACTGCAACGTTATGATGAGCAACGTTTTAGACGAATGTAATTGAAGTATGTTTAGTAATCACATTTTTAAACGTTCTAAGATGATTCAATACCACAAAGTGCAGTATACTGTAAGAAAAATTACTCGCAAGTTATTATTGATTAAGTCGAAATGTTCAGCATCCATTCAAACTATTTATCAAATATACTATCAACAAATCTTGTTAAAATGAAAGATTTATTAACAAATCTCATACAATACAACGGCTAAATGACATCACGAAATCTAGTAATTATCAATGGATACAGTCTTCATTCTGCGTGATTCCACAATATGAAGAAATAAAATACTGTTACGTAGCCTTAGGTTCAAGGATAAGTGAGCAAAAATGAAACACCGCGCTTTATTCTAAGAACGTTTATAATGTCCACCTTCGGTTCTTCGCACTTACAACATGTCTGCCGCGAACTCTCTCCAACCATCCCTCCTTTCGTCTCCACAACTCTCGTTGCTACAACGCTCGTTTCCACAACTGTCTCGTTGCCACAACACTGCCCCCCTCTATTAAATGCTATTCGTCCCGAATAGCGCCGCCAGATGCCCAACATGCTGTGCCTCTCCCTCTATATGGACTTAGCCGCTCGATATGAACCACCTTCGGTTTCGTCTTAGGCGTTAATTGGATCCTGTACACGATGTCGTTGATCCGCTTCATAATTCTGTATGGCCCATCCCAAGGTCTCTGCAGCTTTGGACTTAGTCCCCTTCTTCTCTGGGGTTGATACAACCACACAAAGTCGCCTTCCTCATAGGGGCTAACCGTCGGTTTCCGGTGAAGTCTCATCTTCATCCTGTCACTGCACATCTTCAGCTTATCTCTGGCAAAATTGTGGGTGATTCTTAACCGGTCTACCAGCTGACTGACATATTCCGGAAGTACAACGTGTCGGTCCTCCTCTTCAGTGGTTGGTACGCCGAAAATCAAGTCAACGGGGAGTCTCATTTCTCTCCCAGTCAATAGCATGTTAGGAGTGTAACCTGTAGCTTCATGTTGGGAACTTCTATATGCCAACAAGAAAAGTGGTATCAAACTGTCCCAATTTCGTTGGTTCCGGTCTACAAACATTGACAGGTACTGATTCACGGTGCGGTTGTGTCTTTCCACCATGCCATCCGACTGAGGATGTAGAGGTGTAGTCCTTGTCTTCTTGACTCCCAATTTATCCATCAAGTGCTTCCATAGTTCTGATTCAAAATTTCGTCCTTGATCGGTGTGAACTTCCAAGGGCACTCCATGGCGGCATATTACATGCTCCAGCAAAGCTTCACCTACTATAGCTGCCTCTTGACTCGGAAGTGGGACGATCTCTGGCCACTTTGAGAAGTAGTCCATTGCCACCATAAGGTATCTGTTTCCGGATTCCGTCATTGGAAATGGACCCGAAATATCAACCGCTACGCGTTCCCATGGTGCTCCCGAAATATACTGCATCATTTTCCCACGTGATCTAGTTCTTGGACCCTTCTTTGATGCACACAAATCACATCGTTTGCACCACTGCTCTACATCTTCACGACAGTTTATCCAATAGAATCGGTCTCTTACTCGTGCCAATGTCCTGTTGACACCAAAATGACCTCCAGTTCGACTGTCGTGAAGCTCTGTTAGCACGGCATCCACTAGATCCCGAGGGACGATGGTCTGATTGGTGACAGTTTTTCCATCTACGCTTTCCCACTTCCGGATGATCACGTCTTCACACAAGCTCAAGGAGTCCCACTGCAACCAGTAGGCTTTCACAGTTGGTCCATATCTCGAGATTTCCTGCCAGCTTGGTCGATGTCCGTTGTCCAACCATTGTCTGACAATTCCTAAGTCTGGGTCGTCTCGCTGTTTCTGAGCCACAGTGTCATTGGTAACTTCTGAGTTCGTTCCCATAAATGTCTTAATTGTTATTCTGTTGAACACTTCCCTATTCGCAGCATCTTCTTTTGCTTCTTGCCGAGTGCAAAATTTGCATGACTTTTCTGCGCAGGGTCTTCTCGACAGGGCATCAGCATTGTTGTGGCTTTTACCTCTGCGATATTGGATTTCAAACTCGTAAGTTTGCAACTTCTCCAACCAGCGAGCTAATTGTCCTTCCGGGTTCTTAAACCTCAGCAGCCACTGTAGAGCAGAATGGTCCGTCCGAATGAGGAACTTCCTCCCATAGAGGAAAGTATGAAAATGGTCCACTGCCTTCACAATCGCAAGAAGCTCCTTCCTCGTTGTGCAGTAATTCCTTTCTGCCTTTCCCAAAGTCTTACTGAAATAAGCGATGACTGCTTCTTCGTTATTTTGTATTTGGGAAAGAACTGCACCAACTCCATGGTGGGAAGCATCGGTGTCCAACACAAAAGGGCTGTTATCCACCGGATAAGCCAAAATTGGTGCCGTAATCAGCCGTTGCTTTAATTCCTGGAATGCTTGGCTGCATTCGATTGTCCAAATGAACGGTCCATTCTTTTCCGTTAAGCCATGCAATGGCTTGGCAATTCGTCCAAAGTCCTTTACGAATCGTCGGTAGTAACCGCACAGTCCCAAGAAACTTTTGACTTCGTGTTTGTTCTTTGGTTGTCGCCATTCCTTTACGTCCTGGATTTTGATTGGATCCGTCTCTATGCCAGCAGATGACACTACATGCCCCAGAAAACTGATTCTCTCTTGAAACAGCGAACATTTCTTCGGATTCAGCTGGAGGTGAGCATTTCTAAGTCTTCCAAAGACATTCTTCAAGTTGACAAAATGCTCCTCAAAATCCCTCCCGATAATCATGACATCATCCAAGTACACCAAGCAAGTTTCCCACGTGAGACCTCTTAGAACCAACTCCATCAGTCTTTCGAATGTAGCTGGGGCATTGCATAAACCAAAGGGCATCACGTTGAATTGATATAGCCCCTTTCCTGTAGAAAACGCTGTCTTCTCTTTATCATCTTTGTGCATTTCCACCTGCCAATAGCCACTCTTCAGATCCAACGTTGAAAACCACTTCGTGCCGGATAACGTGTTGAGAATGTCATCAATCCGAGGTAGTGGAAAACTGTCTTTCTTGGTGACGGCGTTCAGTTTTCTGTAGTCTTCACAGAATCGCATAGTCCCGTCCTTTTTGGTGACCAACACTACCGGGGATGACCATGGACTATAGGATTCTTCGATCACTCCATCCTCCAACATGCTCTGAATATTCTTGTTCAATTCGTGCTGTTTTGCAAAGGGAACTCGTCGAGGTGGTTGACGAATCGGTTGCGTTCTCTCGATGTTAATCCGATGTTGTACCAGTGTACCCGTGATTCTGTTAGTGGCAAAAAGATCGGCTTCCTCTGCAATAAACTTTGTCGCTTTTTCTAATTCCTTCGAAGAGAGATGGTTAGTGGGAGTAAGCAACGTTGCCGCGTATCGGTGGCTTATTTCTAACAAATTCATGAAAACGTTAATTTTTATCGTAGAACGTCGATTAAAAGACGCACGTTGATCTCTCTGAACGAGTGATACGACGGAGATAACAATTATTGGCCGATTTAAATTGTTTATAACTTTTCAAATCGTATTACACGTGGTCAGTCTTTACCCGGGTACTTCCTGCTGAGAGGGTATGGTCACTAATGAGGTACGAGGTCGAGCGAAGGGTCCGAATTTTGAGACGAACCCTTCCAAAATCTACCTGAAACTTCATAACGATAAAAACCCCGACTGGCTACCATGAACCATCATATGTATATGTATTGTAGCGTTTTACAGCTGTCGCCTCATCCTGATTCCTATCTACCTTTTCCAGCCAGTCTCCATCTTGAAGTCCTTGCTTCATTCACTCCTTTCAATCACTTCGATCTGTAACTCGCTTTTTAGATTTTTCGTGGTTGATGTAATTGAACTATTAGTGTATGATCCTGCAGAATGTGGAGAGTTGAAGAGTTGTTCACAACCTATAAATTTTAAATATGAAATATTTTATATAATAAAAAATTAATAAAGTTAAGAAATTTTCAATATCAGCGAGGAATTATTATACAGAGAGACAGTGTATATCGAACCACCATCCAATTTATTCAAACTGGTAAAATTCTATCTAAAAATGTGAGTTGTTCGCAGGGCCGGCCATCCACTGGAAAATTTCCACATGGGCCTCTTATGCGCTCCTTATCCCCATTTTATAAATGTAGGGCTGGCATTACATTTAAGTAGGCCCTAGGATTAAGATATTTTAGTAGGACCCTATGAGTTCGCGTATTTTAATCAATTAAATTAAATAATGTAGGTAGAAATTAAATCAATTAATATAGGTAGTTCTGTATGCATTAAAATTAATTGAATAATTCATATTTATAGCCACTGTCATCACAGTTCGATAAGCAGTATGACAATTCCTCATTCACTCTATTGATTGCTATGAATTTCAGAACACTTAAATTTCTATTTCATTGACACCAAAGAGAGGGAAGTTAGTTTTAAATTCAAAGTTAATGTGAAAAGTAACGACTCTTATTTGTCCTAATGTATTCAGAAAAATCGATCTTACTTCATTTTTTCTAAATTATTTAGAACAGCATGGATAGTAGAATTGTAAGATGCGATTGATTTTTAATTCTGATGCTTATCAAATGAATTAAAATTATTTCTCAAAAGTGTAGAGCATGCTTCAGGATTTCATACCACACATTTACTTAAAAATTGTTATTCCTGTGATACATGGCCGTTGTTGTTCAATGGTATGGACGTGACTGAGTCATACATCTACGTTACTTTACCAAGTCTGTAGATTGGATTCACATAAACTCTGATAAAGCAAAACATATGTATTGACTCCTTTATAAAATTTTAAAGGTAAATTATTTGTTTTTTTTATTGATGTATAACATATTTCATTATAACAGCGGATCTTTGTAAGGGAACGTGTTGAATCTGAGGTCTATACATTTTTGGTCCGACAGTGACTCAAAGTGCGTGGAAATTTTCTTTCTCCCTTTCCAGTCTTGAGAAGAAGCCGGCCCAGAGATAAGCTTTGTGAATATAACCCTCAAATGCTGTTCTAGCCATCACCTAAACTCAAAATTTTCAAGGGAAGGTCACTTGCCTCGATCGTTCGGAAATAATTAAATGCGGGATCTCATGAGCGACGTTCCTCTCTTTGTGAGAAGGAAAGCTAGATGTAATAGGAAATCGTTACAACCAATTTTTAACTACTGAATTAATGCATTCCGACATCGGTGTTGGTATAATACTATTCTGCTACGTTAATGCCACCAAACCATGGATACTAATAAATGATTGTAATAATAATAACATAAAAAAATGCACGTAGACACTGCAAGCGGAGCTAGGACTCGGAGTATCTCCTCCATGTTTTCCCTCTCTCTCTTCTCAAGGAACGCACGCCTGAAGCTCACTGCCCCTGCGTCCAAGGTGGTAAGATTTATGTGGAACTGGGTGTACATTTCTCTGGTTTTCAAAATTTTCTTTTCCCATTTTCCAGTAAGATAGATACAAACTATGAAGCTAAAAGAAAAGCGTGTAAATCCCCAATATAATTCGAAGATATGGTTTTCTATCGCATGCAGTAAAGACGATTCCGCTGGTGGCCATGGGTTCGATCTTACCAGGAACACGTCAGGTTTGTGCCACGCGGATTTAAACGAAACTTTCAGGACACGTTCCTTGCACAAAAATAACAGACACGTGCCCGGCCGTTAAACTCAATGCGCCTTCGTTTATGCAAAATTAATTTGCAACTGAAAATCGAAGTTAGGCAACCACGCAACACACAAGCATTGCCATACATAGAGCGAAATTTTCCATCCACAAAAATATTTATCCCGTTTTTTTTTCACAAACAATTTAATTTTTCCGATATTAATTTTCATCTTCTATCCTTCCAGTCATTGTTTACCTCAATCGTCAACAATTCTTCAAATATACGTTACATAAGTACAGTCATGAGCAAAAAAAACACAAAAATTGCGGGTAACATAAGATTAGGGATACTCTTAAAAACTCCTTCAGTGGAACATGTTGCAACACTATAAGGAGACCATGTCAAACATAATGGTACTTATATTCGCTGCAAGGGTTCGGTTTAAAGAAATGGTAGGAGCATCGCGGGCGGCTACCGTAGCGGACACCCATTTAGAAGGGCGGACCTAATTTTAAGAAAGACATTGATGGAAACGTTGCGTATATCCGTTTCCGAAATCCGTTTGCCGAAATATAGCAATTTCGCTTTTTGGTAATTGCCAAGAAAACAAAATTCGAAAAACACTTCCTACATATCCCTTATGTGCGCTATTAGACGTGTCCTGGCATCTTTTTAAGAAAGGCATTGATGGAAACGTTGCGTATACGCGATGGCAGCTCTAATTTAGAATCGTCAATCAAGTCGAATACGTCTTTTTACCGCAAAATCAACGTTATGGACCTCCGACTCGCTGATTCTCTAACGGAAGGAGAACAGGTGCATAGAGCAGTCATGTTTTCTTACCTACTGTCACCAACATTATCACAAATATGCCCGATATGTAATCTCAGAAAACTGTTCCAAAAAGTGATGGCGAACCTTATCTCGGATATTTCACATGGATCTTTAGTAATAATATTTCTATTAGAACTAACCTTTGCAATGTTACGTAAGTGGGTTCAGGTATTGAAAGTAATGAAACAGGAAGTTAACGACTTCGTAAATGTTATTAGGGATTATTTTATTATTCGGTGCTGATAACGTTTTCGGTAATATGTGTAGATTGTTTTAGGGTGTTTTTCATTATTGTTGCCTTAACTTTCATCGATACAAAATTTGAAAGTAATTAATTAGTAAATTAATCGAAAGCGAACACCGAAGGGATCTGCGATCAATATTAAAAGGTAATACATTCATTCTTTCAGAAATGAGTTCGGATGCAGGTGATCCAAATTCCTCCTGATGCACCGCTTATTACTCCTTAGCAACTTCTCTTAAAGAAAAACCAATCAACTCTAGAGTGAAATATTAAGCTAAGGGAGCATAATATGTTCTGCGGTAATTCCTGGGAATGTGAGCGGAAAGAGGTTTTCAATGAATATATGTTCTTCAAATCTCCTAACCGAATTTTGTGTGCGTTAAGTTCTTATCGAGGCTATAACTAAAAATCATAAATGCTAAGGAATGAAGAAAGAATATTCTAGTTTCCCTTGCAACTTTGTTCCACAAATTCCGGCGAATATGATAAAATTTAATCATAAATGCCTTTTCCTTGCCTGCAGTTTACTTCTTTGATGCACTTTACTTCCTATTTACTCAATTACTTCCTATTACGTGATAGAACTTAGCTATAAGTGTTTCTTCTTCGTATCTACTTCAAGACTACAGTAATTTGTAACTCTCGATTTACTATTCTACATTCCGAGGCATTCCTTATGGCGTAATAAAAAATGGTCGTCGAAAGAGAAATTACTAGGACACGAACAATATGAGTTTTACTGAAAGCTCCATATGCAGCTTCGTCTAATAATGGAACTTTTTCTTGTGACTCATTCTCGTTTGCGCACACTTACTCAATTTTTTAACGCCTGAGAACGCCGCGAACTCTTGAATTGTCTTACTATGGATTGTAACATAAAGTTGGCTTCTCTATTTCTAATTCCAAAGGGAATTTATTATGGAGTGGTGTAAGGGCAATTTCAAATTCGTTTCCTGTCTAACAGTTTGCATTGATAATCTGATTCTTATCTAATCTAATTCTTATTTACGTAGAAGATGGTCAGAGAAATCAACACATTCCCCTCACAACGATGAGAGAGGTGAGGATTGTCAACAAACTTCTTTAAACATTAATTCATCAATATGACGTTGACTGTGATCGAAACACTTGGAAGACACTTTAAATATTTAGGTTTGGGTTGCAGCAGCTCGCGCGAGAGTGCTTAGCCTCCTCATCAATACCGCTATACAAAATTCCACGGATATAAATGCGCAAATACTGATTCATATCGCACTTTAGGGTAGAGGTATATCTATGACTAACACCGTAACGCAATCACTGACGCCTTAAAGTTTTAATCTTTGCAATATGTAAGGAAATCTTCGAACCACTAAGTTATGTTAGTGGACTATCTATATAGTTCTCAATGTATTTTCCATTTTTTTCAGAAGTAGCAACAGATGAATGAAGGCTCCTTAAGGGAAGAAGAGGGGTGAAGAAAACCAGCGAAAACACAGAAATTACGTAAAACACGATTAAACATAAACTCTACAACGTAATTACATTTAAAGATGATTAAATTTCTAATGTATTTAAATCTAATGAGCATCAATGACATACGTTAAGTTACAATAACAGAACGAAATTCAATAATTGAATCGCAGAAATATCAGTCATTAATCACTATGGGAAAACACATGGAAAAACATTAGTTAAAGTTCATCACTCGTTCGCTATTTTGGTTCTCTTAAATCCCTTGTGATGCAGTAAATCATTCGAATCTGAAAATAAACAAGGAGAGAAATAGGGGCAAAGTTAGCATTATAAAAATTACTAATTCGGAGGAGCTGATGAGAAATATATTAATGATATATTAACAATCAAAGCTGATCCCTGGTTATTTGATTTTCAGTCTTACTTGTCGTTGTTAGACAAAAGTTAAGGGATCATTTATCTGCAAGGAAAAAAAGAAAAATGTTATATAACTGGCTAGATTAATTGCTTGATTATATTCTTTAAATGATTTCTGTGTATTTTTATTTGTGGTATTCTATTGGTAAACAAAGCAATTACCTTAATAATCTATCAATCCCCCATCGTTC